>CAUYPO010011827.1:0-16859 GCA_963574435.1 Cheirogaleus major
AAAACCAAACAAACATTCAGATAACATACAAGTGACTGAAAGAGTTACAATATTTCAGAGCCAAACAGGAAGTTGGAAGTTCCACATAGTCTTTGGACAAGGCCAGAGGGAAATTCCTCTTTGCTTCTTAAACGAATTTACGCTTAGGACTCAGGGCCTCAAGAAGATATAAGTGGAGGGCTGCCCCTGACACCTGCAGAGATAGAGACTGAGAATCCAGGCAGAGTTGGTATTTCCCTGATCTTAGTCCAACTCTTCTATACTCCTAAAATCTAACTTGGATCATGCTTATCCACAGGTTTCACTGTGGACTTTAAAAACCTAAATAATGTCCTATTTGGTTAAGAATTAGTCTCAAAATTCTCCTGTTACAGAAGGAAAAGAAAGAAAAACAACATATTTGCATGATCAGAAATATGATATGATTCATGAACTCTTATTCAAATTTATTTAAATTATTTATCAATAACAGTATCAACTTGTCACCACATAAAGGTGTTAGAAGAAGGGCACCTAGGTGGCTAATGGGTAGGGGGAGAGGGCTGGGGAGACAGAAAACGACTGCTGGCAGTGATGGGCACAGGGCAATGGAAGAGCTTCTGCTTTAAGCTTGAAGCAAGTCCTAGACCAGAGGTAAGAATTAGGTTCTCGTCTTATTCCACTGCTTATTACCACTATGATCTCCAGGAAAGCATTCATCCAATCTCCAGCTTCAGTTTTCTCATATCAGAAAAAAAAAAAGATAATATTTTGAGACAATGCATGTGGAAATGCTTTGCAGTTTTGAGTTTTTCATAAATGCAAGGTTGGGGCTAGTCCTACTATCAAATGTTTATTGAATTCAACCCAAACTGAGTTATAGTATCATAATGGCAATATGACAACCAATAAGTCTTAGCCAGGTTTGAGTCATTTACAAGCTGTGTTTAATGTTAAAGTATCAAACTGTAATAAAACCATTGTTGTGATTATTTCAGCCAAACAAGCTAAAACACTTCCATTTTACTTAAATGGCTACAATGGGAGATTAAGAATTACAGACTTAAAAAAAAAAGATAGCATTAGAAATATATAAAGGCACTGCCCTAGATTTACTAAAACAAGTGTTTGACTCTCCACAATATGAATTATCAGTTTATAGACTCTTATTAAGTCAGTAAGTCAGTTTATGGACTCTATCACTGGAGGCAATCTCCTCTGTAATTCTTCCATCTCACTATCTGAGTGATCCTGGGTAAGGTTTCAGCGATCCGATCTGAACTTCAGCTTCTCTGTTTACACTTTGAATCTGTTAGCTTAAATGCCTCTTATTCTGATATTCTGTGATTCTTTCACTCATGTATTTCGTGTGGCTAACCTTGAACTGATATCATAGGGACAGGCATAGCTTGAGCCTTTCCAGTAGTAATCTAATATATCCTAAAGGAAGTCACTGATTACCCTTTATGATTGTAATGCTGTAATTATGATGAAACCATTTTGTAATAAATTTTAAATTCTCAAACACACTTTTAAAAGACAAACTTTAATATTCTTATTTCTTATCTTTTTTAATTATTATATATATGCAAGAAATAATTGCAAGTTCTATGAGAGACAAGTTTAGTCTATAGGTACAGAAAGCAGATTAGCGTTTGCTTAGTCAGAATGTGGGGAGAAGAGGTTGAAAAGGGGCCAAGCAGATATTTTGGAGGTGAGGGAAATGTTATATATCTTGATGATATTTGTGGTAACACAAGTGTGCACATTTCTCTAATCTCATCAAACTACATGTTTAAAATGGGTGCAATTTTATTGTATGTTATTCATAACTCAATCAAGTTGATTTAAAGAAGAAATAATTACCTTGGATTTTTGTTGTTGCATTATCTTTTCTTCTCTTCTTTAATCACATGATTACTTATATAAATAAAAAATGAAATTCAGTATCTTCACCCATGCCCAAGTATTGCTTATTATCTTCAACATACTTGTCATTTTCTAGAACTTTTGATTAAAGATATGTTTTGATATTTAGTTTTTAGGTCAAATTATTTAATAAATAGATTATTATTGAAAAGTATGATTAATTTTATCATCTTTGCCATCCACATATGTCTGTTAAAAACAATAATTTAAGCACATGCAAAGCAGTATAAGTGCCCAAGAGAACACCCGGTAGATTTTAGGTGTTCAATAATCGTCTGTTGAATGAACCAACAAACATCACTGTCCTAGCTTATGCTTGGTTTTGTTGACAATACTAATAAACAAAATTTAAAATTTTTATCTTATGATAGAGCAAGAATTCCTATTAGTAAAGGAGGATCTTATCTATAAGAAAAACTTTCTATAAAAATAACTTAATATATAAAATACATAATTGCTAATAAGCATGTGACTCCAGAATGTATTTCTGTCAGATGAGCTAACTTTGTTTGCTTCAGTGTCTTATCCATAAATCCACCCCTTGGTATTTGCCTTATCTAGATGTTTCTTTTGCATAACTTCAATTTCTTTGATGCTCTTCCATCCAAGCACTCTCTTAATAGTTGTCTCCTCAAATTACATTGGGATGTGGGATTCCCCTCATAATCTCTCAAAAATACCCTCAAATTTCTTTCTAGCTCATAAAAACTAATCATGGTATCTCTATGAGGGGATTTATGGGTAAGCAGAGACATTTAGTTATAAATAATTACCAGACATTAAACTCTGCAGTTGATTTTAACATATTTTCTTGTGTCTTCCGCTTTCACAATAATCATTCAGCCCTTAGCTGTCCAACATTTAGCACTGAAATGAAACTCTCAAGAAGAAATGTCTTCCTTTGCTTTTTAATAGCGGGCAGAACAAATCTTGGTTAATGGAAATTGAGAAGTGTATTCACCATGTTTAGAGTTTATCCCAACTTCCTGTCTAATTCCCTTTTTAAAGAGATTTAGCTTTAAATCCTAAATGTTTTATTAGTAGAAGATATAAATGGAGAGTTCAAAGGAACAGTAATTATGGAAATTTTATAATCGTCACCAACTGAAGGAATTTCTATAATAATCAATCTATTGATGTGATGTTAGCATTTCATCCCATCTCATTTAAAATAGTAGCAAGTCATGAATAGAAAGCAAGCAGCCACTTGAAAATAACTTCCTATAAAAGTATATGATTAATACATAGAAATATCCTTCTTAATACTAAGAGCTAAATTTGTTGAGTGCTTATTATAATTAGGCACTATTCTTAATGTTTTACATTTGAACTTCACATTATTCCCACAGATTAGATATTATTACAAACTCTACTTCAGAGGAAACTGAAGCCCAAATAAATCAAAGTAAATTGCCCATTATGTAACTAGACGAGGTTTTTAATCCCAATCTGAGACCAGAGCCCTTGCTATTAGCCATTACATTGTGTGGCCTCAAAATGATACAAAAGACTCTAAATCATGCATTTGAAATCCTCATCTCTTCTTTTTACTCACATGATCTTATGGTCTGTGGATTACTTAAGGAAAACAACAAAAACAACAAATCTAAGAAAACCTGGAAGTGATTTTTTTCCTTAGCAGAAAGATTTAAAAAAGCAAGATAATGCTGTTATTTTTTATTGAAAGGTATGTGATCAAATAACAATAATATTCCTTCCACAAATGTTAATTAGTTAATGAGGACTAGTACTCTTTATCTCTAAAGGATGACTTGAAATAGTGTGGAGAAGATGGATGTATCAGAACTCACAATCCAAGCATCATTTTCAGATACACTAAGTCCATCTCCTCACAGACACAGTGATGTTGGTGCCATAATGGTGCTCAAATTCTGCTATCTCCTTTGCTACTTTCTTTGGTCCTTCTGGCAGTGGCTTCTCCTAGATTGTTCACCAGTTCCATGGCTCCTGGCAACAGCTTACCTGGAAGAGTTCTCCAGCATTCTTTCTGATGACTACATTGCTTATGGTTCTGAGACATTCCAGTAATCAGTCGCCACTCTGCTGTGATGCCATACCTGGTCTGAGGGAAGAATTAATCAGAATTAGACCACCAATTTTATATTTAGGCCTTGATACCAAGGTAATCTGTTGATCATAATGCTACTTCCTAAGAAAATCCCAAAGAACTTTGGAACTGAAAGAGTAAATTCCGTGGCCCCAGGTAGAATACAATTTCTTTGCTGAATCCATGTGGGTCTATTACAGGGAAAGTGCTAGAGAGAAGAACTACTGTAGAAAAGCTATGCAACACCATCAGAAGAAACCAGTGGTAGCAAAAATCCATCTATGCAACTGAGATCTCTGGGAATAATAGTTCAAGGCTTTGTCTTTTACTCGATCTAACATACCCTCACCTACCTCCCTCTTTTTCACTTGTGATCTGACTTAGGTGACCATGTCAGTGGTTGGTTTAGATCTCTATAGGTAGCTAATATTTTCTTAACATACTAAGGAGTCTCTATGTCTATGCCCTTGACCACCTGCTGCATCTCAGCTCAGCCATCTGCTATATATTGTGTATTAAAAAGTACCTAATTGGTCTGGGCCTGGCTCATTCCTTACCTGCTCTCCGTAAGGCCCACACAAAAAGTCCTTCTACGTTGTGAGATCCCAGTGTCCTCTCAGGCCTTCAGACAACTGCAGTGTGTCTTAGCCTTCAACAGTTTAGTGTTATTCCCCCAGCCAATCTTCCATGGCACAGCTCGGAGCAGTACTCCTGCAGAGCTAGTCACTTTTCAATGACAAGGATCTTAGCTTCCTCTTCATTGCATAGACACGTCTCTTGGGTACTCTATGGGTCTGCTTATAACCTATTATAAAATCCCAAACTGCTACATTTCTAACATCTTAACCCTAACATGCAATATTGGAATAAATTTTCCTATCCTTCCACTTGGCTCATTCTTACTTTCATTACAACCCCTTCTTGCTCTTATTTATCTGATGTCTGATTTCTGTTTCCCCACCAGAATAAAGTGTCAATCCTCTTCCAGTTTTGCTTCCCGTCATGTACCTCTTGGCCACACCTTATGTCTTTTTACTACAATGACTCTCTCACCACTAACCCTGGTTGGTTTGTCTGTGCATCTGACTAGCCTGTTTTTAAATCCTCTATTTAAAAGGTAAAGCCAACTAGTCTGCCTCTTTGCTCCAACATCCAGGTAACTTAGGGCTGGTTTTGAATATCAGAAAATGGTGAGAGTTGACAACACTGTAACTCATGAACTCCAGCCATAGGCTGGCCCTCAATTCTGCTTAGAAATCCTTCTATAAGTGCACTCATCTTTCTCTACTGTGCCCTTACCTAATAATTCTTTGTCTAGGAGAAGTATAGTTTATGTAACAATATCCTGGATATCTAAAACAGGGAATATCACAGTCACTTTCTATTTGACAGGTCTAAATCCATAATTAACTAATTTGCATTAAAAATGATTTTCCTTCCTAGAATCCTCATTATAAAAAGGAATCAAAGGTGTTCAGCAGCCCTTGTGAAAAATCTGGTATTGGTCTTCCATTCAAACAGTCACTAAGCCTATAGATTTTACATCTTTATTATTGCTCCTCTGTTTCCTCTCCTTCCTTATTTCTGGACACCATTATTTCAGGTCTGAATTACAGAAATTGAATCTTACATGGTCCCAAGGACTTTGACTATCCTTACACTGCTGTCTGAGAAATATTTATAAAATGCAAACCAGGCCCAATTATTGAACTGTGCACAATCATGCATTCCTTGTTCCCACTGGCCATTTCTCCTTCATAAAAATCATACTTAGATTATCACGCAGTCCCCCGATCCCCATCTCCATCCATTTCTCATCATGATCTCTTCATTTAAGGCAGCCTGATTTTCTCACCACTGCCAAAGTGCTATTCTATGTACTTTTTGTTGTTGTTGTTGTTAAAAACATAGACTTAAGTTGCTGCAATTATGCAGACTTTTTTTCTCAATACCATAAGTGTACATCTTAAAATCTTCCAGTATTCTCCATAGGTTACACATTATATGTATACACTTGCCAGAGAAAGTATGTATGGGTAACCTTTTGAATAATTGAATCTAGCAAGTGCTATGAAGACCACTTGATATCATTTGTAAAAGAAGAGACTGAAATTGAAAATGATAAATAAAATATGTAGTGAAATCACTATGACATCCTAGTGTACCAAATCATATTAATATATATATGGCATTTATCCTGTGCCAAGAAGAGTTCAAAATGTTTTAAATATATTAACTGTTTGTAATTATCTAAACAATGGTATGATTCCTACCATTTTATTTTTGTAGTTAAAAAAACTGAATTATATAGAGAGATGAAGAAGCTTGCCCAGGAGCAGTACACAGCTAGAAAAATAAAACAGCTTGGGTTTGAACCTCAGCAGTCTGACTCAAGTTTCTTCCTGTGTGTTTAAGCACAGCTATACTGCCTCTTCAAAAGAGAAGAAAATGTAGAGAATACTCTAAAAAGTGATGTTCATGTATTAGATGTTTAATAGTCAAACAGCAAATGACATTTCCCAGAGTACCACTCCCTGCCATGTCAATAATAGATTTAATAATATAACCACCAGAAAAAGTCAAGCCAATAAACTCAGCCCTGGAGGTCAGGCCAGGCTGGTGGCCAGCCAAGAAATAGATAAAGGAATGTTTGGGGGCAGAGTGTAGGGAGCTTGGAGTGTGTGCTCAGAGGGCCAAAGGGAATAAGGGGTGAAGTGTGGTTAAGGTTTACCGGTTGGGGCATGGATCACAGAGGTCAGAACAGGGCAGGGAGTACAGGAAAGAATTCCAACTCAGTGAGAAATCATGAGATGCAGTGTTCCATTCTGAAGCTGCCAAAATTAAGGAGGTAGGCGTGAATTTACACAGGCCGGTGAAAAACAGAGGTTTCTGAGTCTGGGAAAAGTTTGTGGGTTTACACAGCTGCATTATTGGGGTAACGCTAGTTGATTTCTAAGCAAAGACTCACTTGGTTTGAGACGATCTCCTGGCCTGGGAGAGACTGCTCAGCTCCTCAGACAGAGGCAGGGATTACATAGGACAGCAAAGTCATAGGGGGCATCTCTTATGGGACATCCTAGGTGTTCTGTTGTGAGTCTAGAGACAATTAGACAAAGCTCTGCTCCTTAAAATCTATGAGAACTTAAGCAAGTTAATTACCATTTGTAAAATGGGGCTAATAAGAAGGTCTGCCTTATACAGATGAATGAAGTGATAAAAATATTTTAACATATACATTGAACACAGTTTTTCCAGGTATTTATAAACATTATTTTGATAAGTAAAAATCTAACTAACTATCCGCATTCCTCTCCTTAAATTTTTATAAGGATTCAAGCGAGAAAAGTGTAATGATGCTGATAGAATTAGAGAAAAATCAGGTGTCAGCATTCTGCTGAATAATTTCCACCTGTTTCCTATCAGCAATCTTTATAGTTTACTTCATAATAAGTAGAATAAATTAGTCAATTAACTGAGTTAAATCTACTTACTGAGTGGAAGAATAAATGAACTAAAACATCACTAACATTTTTCATTGTAAGAAAGACATTGTTAGCCTGAGAATCACTTTCGTTTTAACATGGACATTTTTTGGATTTACAGACACACGAGTCAGTGTGCCATCAGTATGTGTTTATGTAAACATTGTTCTGAAACCTAAAGTTAGAAAGTTTCTTTTTTCTTGAAAGGTAAGAAATGGGACCAGAGTGTCTAGGGATGTTGCCACACTGTAATAGATATTGGGGCTTCAGATAAGTCTTAATGTGAACATTGTTTTCTTAATAGCTTAAATTATTTATAAACATGTGTTGGGTCAATTCTTAAATTCCATTAGCTAAAATGAGTTGAATATGGGCACAGGATAGTCTAGGCTAGGACAGATCTGTGGGAAACCTGCTAAATCATGATAGCAAAAATAATTCTGCCTAATCTCTGATTCTTAACCACAGGGGGTTGATAAGAATAATGGAAGGTTTCACATAGAGGCAGCCACTTATGATTCAGGGATTGTCAACTGAGCAAGAACCTTAGTTTCCACTGAAATACTCATAATTAGTGCCACTATTGAATGCAATGCATTAACATTTATGTAATTATTGATTTATAATATCTTAGAAGTAACCAAGCGGATAATATAAGAATAATCATCTAGAGCAGAATTTCTTGAAGATTTAACTTCCAACATCCTGTTTTGGAATCAATTGGGGAACTTAAGAATCTGTAGATGAACAAAATCTCTGTTAGTGTAGTCCCATAATCTTCATATTTAATTATTTCTGGGCTTCTGCCAATGCTTTATAAGAATTGTCCACTTTGTAGCTACACATATATGAGATCCTGAGAGATAGGCCCCCCTTCACAGCCCCTGTTCTTCGAACAGTTGTGGGTACCTCTATTTCCCTATATTATATCTCTTCTTACTCAAAATATACAAAGTGGTTTCTGCTTTCCAGACTGAATCCAAACTGATAAGGTCAAGTATAAGGAAAGGCATAAAAATTAAAAATATGACACTGCTTTTCTTATAGCTGGTAACTAAACCTCTTTTTACCCCTTTATAGCAGGTGATCTTCAAAGTGTACCAACGTATTGATTAATCAAAATAAACCACTAAAGTATGGCAAAAGCTATTAAAATATCTATTTACATATATTATTAATTTTATTAAATTTTCAAAACATAATGAATGTCAATATTTATATGTGTAAGCTATTAAGAAATATAGTTGTATATTATATAGAGAGAGCTATATTTATATATATAAATATTACTCTATAAAAACAAATGCTCCAATACTCATTGACAAGCCAGAGAAATCAAACTTCAGCAATCTTTCCAAGGTTACATTATGTTCCTCCTCAATTTCATATCCTCTTCTCTGCTCTCTGTCTCTTCCCCAAACCGAGCAGTGGTAACACAATCGGAATTTTTGGTTTTCATTTCTTTATTCCTCTTGCAACTTGCTTTTTATAAACCAACATAATGTTTTTGAGATTTCATTGCAATGATAGTGTTGTAACTACAGTTCATCTTTTTTTTATTACAAAACAGTTTCCCATTATGAGAATATAACACAATATATTAATTTATTTTTCTGTCAATGCTTATTATAGTTCTGGGTTTTTGTTTATTTCTTCACCTGTTTGTTTCACCTTGTTTTGCTGATATACACAATGCCACCGTGATGAGCATTCACCATTCATTTACATGACTCCTGAATATGGGTCAATGTTTCTGTAAGATATATTCCCAGGAGTGAAATACTGACTTGTTGGATCTTCATATTCTCATCTTCATTAGATAATGCCAAATTGCTTTCAAAAATGTTCCCGCTAGCATTGAGTCTGTCTTGTATGAGTTCCCGTTATTCTACATCCTTGCCAAAACTTCATGTTTTGGGACTTGTTAATTTTTGCCAATCTGGTGGGTGTAAAATGGTATCTCATTGTGGTTTTAATTGGAATTTCCCTGATTACAAAAGAGGTTGAAATCCTTTTATACAATTAAGAACCATTCATCAAAATGTCCATTTATGCATATTACCAATTATTATGTTGAGCTATTTGTCTTTTCCTTACTGATTCATGGGAGCTTTTTTATATTTTCTGGATAATAATCCTTTGCTGATCATATGCTTGTTGATCGGTATTTATTGTCTCTCTTTACATTTTTATGATATTTATCGATACATAGAAATTACTAACATTTTTGCCTTATCTTTTTTTGTTTCTTTTAAAAGAAATCCTTTAATACCACAAAGATATAAAAATTCTTTTGATTTTCTTTAAAAATGTTTCATAATTTTGCATGTTATGTATAGTCCTTGAATTCACATTGTAAATGTTAAATAGGCAGTGGATATAAAATGAACTTGAAAGCTTATACAAATAACCAAACCACAATATAAATTATGAAGCATGTATTTAGACTTTCCATGTTACTGCTTGTTTTAAGATTATTAAGAGGATAAATTCAAAATGAAATGGACACTTGGGTCCCATGTTTTAAATAATAATTTTATTTTAGGGTAGGAAGACTCCACTAATATGAAAATATTTTCCTGAACTTCTCTATGATAATTTTGTTAAAATATAGAATTCTTACAGGTCACTTTGGCACACTTAAAATATAAATTTTGAATTTTGCAATAATGAAATCTAATCTCCTTTAGAAACTTAGTGACTGTGCTATAGCAGTTATAGGAAAAGTAAATCAAACCTGGTAAAGAGGTATACTTTTTCATGTCTATCATATATTAACCCCTAGGAAACATATTTAAAGCATTCAGATGGAGATAATAGAAAAATCTAGGTTTATTTATTCTGTTTGTTTCATTCTTCATTATATTATTTGGTCTTCTTACATTGACGCACTAAAAGTATCTATTAGGACTTTACTGTTTCTAGTAGACTATGTTTAATTTGATCTGGTTTGTTCAATTACTGGTATATAAATTCGTACTGCCCTTTCACAAACGTAACTCATAGGACAGGCACGGTGACTCACACATGTAATCCTAGCAATCTGAGAGGCCGAAGCTGGAGGATCGTTGGAGCTCATAAGTTCAAGACCAGCCTGAGCAAGAGTGAGACCCCATCTCTACTAAAAATAGAAAAATTAGCCTGGCTTCGTGTCATGCGCCTCTAGTCCCAGCTACTTGGGAGGCTAAGGCAGGAGGATCCCTTAAGGCGAGGAGTTCCAGGCTACAGTGAGCTATAATGACACCACTGCACTTCACCCAGGGCAACAAAGTCAGACTCTGTCTCAAAAATAAATAAATAAATAAATAAATAGAATGAAAGAAATGTAACTCATAAAACATTCTTGTGAAAATGTTTAGTCTTCATAAACAATCAAAAATTGAAAATTTGACTGCATTGATACCCAAATTTCTTGTGACTCATATTTTTATAAGTGTTCTATATGCATATACTGGTAAATGCTAAATTAAGTCAGTTTCCCTCATATAAAAAAGTGTTCTATAAGACAGTTATAACAAAATACTTTTATTTTACTATTTCATGAATAAAATGAGATAGAGATTGTCATATCTCTTCTCTCTACACTTCATGCTGGAGTTGAAAAGTTCACAAAAAGCATCAAATAGTAAAATAAAAAAAAAGAAATCTATAATCCCCTTTAAAGTGTTTTATCTTCATGGCAAACATTTGGATTTATTTTTATAAAATCTTTTCAAATTTTGCTTGTGTAAGCTTGTATAAAATTTAACATTGATGTTTTGGAAAATAGAGAGATCTGAATTGTAAACTTTACTAAATAATAATTATCTGGATGACTTTGGAAAGTAACTTAACTTCTTTAAATCACAGTTAGTTTTCTTAATTATTATAAATCACACAGTTATGTGAAAATGAAATGAGAAAGTGCTTTGTGAACCCCAGATTTTTATATTCCTATAATATATATGTGGAAATGAGACAAAACAATATTATTATTATTTAGAAGTCCCAGAGGAAACTTCTAGTGAGTTCATTAAATTTATGTTACATCTATTTTGAAATTAAATATTTTCTATTCTTTTGAACTACATTTCATAAAATTTGTACAGTTTCCCAAGAGAAGTTATAGACTAGGTTACGGATTTAACACTAGCTAGCTAACAATTTAATCTTGTTTTAATATTGTGGGCCTTCAGCCAGGATTATACCTCATACGTTGCTTAAATATTTTCCTTAAAGAAGTCAATACTTTGGAATGGAATTTTATATTCACTGAATATGCCAACCCTCAAGCCTCAACTAAGCTCCACTTGAAAAACAATGCTGTACACATCATCTCAGCAGAAACTTTCTCATATTAATTAAGAGATTCTGATTGGATCCCAGCAATCAACCCATATGGTGCCACAGCATCCGGTGTTATTTGCTGAGTAGGCCGTGATGTTCATTACTGTTGGCCTGGCAGTGGTGTGTTCCAGCTTTGGAGAAGGTTACAGATGGAAATGGGCCACATGACCCAAACTTTCTCTCCTTCTTTATTACCTCATTTTTTTTCAGGCACTTGGGATTGCGCTTATGATATTTATCTGTTTCATAATACTGCCACTGTAAGAAAGGTTAGCAGCAGCAGCAACCATGAATACAGCTGAACAGAAACTCAGAATTCTCTCCAGAACAATGGAATGTTCAGTAGTAGTGATTATATCCAATTCAAATTATGCATTTTATTACTTTCTCTTCTTTTCTTCAGATTTATTTGGCTCAAATAGAGTTTCAGAGATAACCAAACTGGGTATATCACTATGTTCAGGAATAATGATTATTTCAATAACAGCTAAAAGTTACATACTAATTGTGATTATTTTTTATCAATATTAATTTCTTCTGGGTCTATTAAAATGTAAATGAAATATAAATATATATGCTAAATATCAGGCTTATTTTTATTAGATCGACGAATCAGTTTTCTTTAGGTGAGGTTAAGGATCATGTCTTCCAAAATTAAACCCTTAGGTTTTATTACATTGAAAAACAAATTTCGATGTAAATACGAAAAGAAAATAATATAAAGAGGAAAATATTACACTTCAGAGCTTGAAGGAATGACCTTCGACCATAGTTTGTTTATATTAGAATAACTTGAGGTTGTCTTTTCCTCTGTTTGCTTATTAGAATTGCACACACATTAAAATGTCTACTGAAAGTGATTGCAAATCAGTGACCAAAATTCACTTCCCTGTGCATATGCCTTTGAATAGCCCTTATCACACTGACTGATCCCTTCTCACAGGTTACTTTCTTGTTCAATGGGCCAATAACAAATTAAAAGTGCTTGTGGGCCTGGTGTGGTGGCTCACTCCTATAATCCTAGCACTCTGGGAGGCTGAGGTGGGAGGATCACTTGAGCTCAGGAGTTTGAGACCAGCCTGAGCAAGAGTAAGATCCCATCTCTACTAAAAACAGAAAAATTAGCCAGGCATCATGGGGAGGCTGAGGCAGGAGGATTGCTTGAGCCCAGGAGGTTGAGGTTTCAGGGAGCTATGATGATGCCACTATACTCTAGCCTGGACAACAGAGCGAGAATCTGTCTCAAAAAAAAAAAGTGCTTGTGCATAGGGCCTACACTCTCATGCTGCTGGGAACCTCTGCCACACCATGTGAACAAGTCCAGGCAACACTTCTGGAGGATAATAGAACACTGGAATAGGTCTTCCATGTGCTCCAATTCTACCTCTGCCACCCTACCATTTCACTGTAAAGATCAGCTATGTGAGCACAGACCAAAAGCTCTACGCAGCTGATCCACAGAATCAAAGACAAATATGTGATTATTGTTTTTGCCATTAAGCTTTGGAGTGGTTTTTCACAAAACAAAATACAAGTAATATGATTATCATCATTATATTTTTGATAAAAGAAAAAGTATAAAAGAAGACAATTTTGTGGTGAGTTTATTAATCTGATCTTTATTCCCTTATTTACATTTACTTTAATGTATAATTTCTAGAACTGAATTTTGGCAAATCCTCACATTTGCACATTTACGCAATTTGGAAAGATGACAGTCTTGTATATAACATTTTATAAAATGCCTTGAATATTACATGCATTACAATTAGCTAAATTAAAATTTTTAAAATGGCTTAGATGTGATTTTGAATTTAAAATTTTAAAAATTAACTTTTTAGAAAGTATTCTAATAAATGTAATGCACTGAAATTGTTCCTGGTGATTTTTGGGTATGTTAATATTAAAGGGAATCTTTGTTAGGAGTTGTCTATTTATCTTTGGGTAATTTGTGGCTTCTAGTACCCAAGAGAGAATTTGCATGTGGTTTTGAATGGCCTGTAGGGGAACATACTCAGGAAGTCTCTTGGAGATTCCCAAATGTATCTTACTGAAGGAAAAAAAATGGTGCAAAGATAAACTCTATGAAACAGCCCTTATGGAAATGAATATACACTCTAAACCAACAGAAGGGTTTAGATTATGCCTTCCTACAGGAAGTACAAGAAGAAGCTGATGGAACAGCAGGCAGGGGATGCTGTGAGTTACAATAAATTTCCATAAGACAAACCTGCAGTTCATTAAACAGGTTCTGAAAACAGGTTCTAACAAACAGGTTCTGTTTGTTAATCCTTGGGTCTCACTAACTTCCGTCTATAGAATGAATTTGTATATATGTTTTATATCAAATTAGTTTGTTGAAGTCCACATTGGCCTGGATTTTAAAAACTGGCTTCCTAGCTATTTCTATTAACTTGCTGGGAACTGCCTCATTTTCATATCTAGAACAAAGATCAAATAAGCTCATGTTTCTCCCCTCTGGTCTTCTCATCCCAACAGCATAGCCCTGCCTTCAATGCTGCCAAAACTCCGGATATAGCTGCATTTCTGAGACTTATAGCTGTTAGTGACCACTTCTGATACACCCACAGTAACCTCTGTTGGAGAGAGGGGCCATTATTTTCCCTAATTCCCCAAAACACAATAGAGACAGAGCTGTGCCTTCTGATAAGATTTGACAAAACTGAGAGAGAATGGAAATAAAAAGGAAAAGTAGCTTATTGCTACTATTAATACTATCTACTCTTTTTCTTTTTTTTTTTTTTGAGACAAGATCTCACTCTGTTGCCCATCCTAGAGTGCAGTGCTGCAATCATATTTACTGCTTCCTGGAACTCCTGGGCTCAAGCAATCCTCCTGCCTCAGCTCCTGGAGTAGCTAGGACTACAGGTATGTGCCACCATGCCAAACTAATTTTTCTATTTTTCGTAGAAAGGGATTTTCACTATGTTGCTCAGGTTTGTCTTGAACTCTAGGGATCCTCCTGCCTCAGCCTCCCAAAGTGTTAGGATTAAAGGCATGAGCCCCAGCACGCAGCTCTGTTATCCACTCTTAAAGTCTATAGTCCTGGGGTCTACCTCACTATCCTTGATGGATTCTTGGTAAGTTTCTATGTAGGAGTGCCCGACTCAGCCTGACCAATAGGAAGACCTGCCTGCAACTCCCCACCCTTCTTCAAAGAGAACGAACATTATTCACTCTCCAAGTTCAAGTTCCATTTCATTTTCTGCACCAGATAAACATAATTCATGATGAATAATACATTAATTCCCTTTGAGGATCTCTCCCAGCAGGAAATTGTCTGTATCCAAGGCACAGTAAACAAGCATAGTAGTTGGCAGTACCTTATGCAAAGTTTGTATTTATTATCTTAAGTACGCAATACATATATCACTCTCAGTTGGCTCAAGTAGATTTTTAAACAGATCAGGGCATCTTCTTTGCATGATCTTTCCCCTAAATTGAAGTAAAAGCAAAATTATACTTAAAAGTCCTTCCTAATATGATCTGGTTTAAGTTCCCTTTCTATTTTGAGTAAAGACTGAGACTGAAACAAAGAAAAAAATAGTACACATACATATTGCTGAAAATGAAGTTTTGGTGCTTCCAGTACTTCAAATCTCTATTTTGTAATCCTTTTTTCACAGTACATGTTTAAAATTATTATATGATCAAGTAATTTCATCCAACTTTTATTGCTCAACAGAAAGCCCATAATCTCCATATATAACATCTCCATGGGTTCCTATCCTTAAAATGTTTTTACTTTGTATGTGCATGATATTAAGCAGCTATTCTCTCAGAATAAAAGTGTCATTTCTCTCAATGGCAAACTATGGTAAAATAAAGGAAGAAAAGAATTTAAACCATCTAAATGGTGGTTTTCCAGCCACAAATGCCATTACAATTCACCTCTTATATGTGAAAATTCATAGCAATATCCAATAGATTGTCAGAAGGTACAGTAAGGTAACTTATTCATCTAGAATGCTAAGAGAGAAATGTGGAATATAAATTTAGTAAAAATGATCTGACATATTGGGAACCTGCAAGTTAAGCAAAGAATGAGACTAGGACATCAGTTCTTTTGAAAGATGACCAACGTGTTATTAAGAACCAACTTATACCTGCTTTGTGTCCTAGGATATTGTGAATCTTAGAGAATGTCCCATGAGCTGATGAGAAGAATGTACATTCAGTGGTTTTTGGGCAGAATGTCCTGTAAATGTCACTCAGGCCCATTTGTTCTAGAGTTTTGTTTAAGTCAATTATTTCTTTGTTAATTTTCTGTTTGGAGGATCTGTCCTATGCTGTCACCAGGGTGTTAAAGTCTCCAACTATTATGATGTTGCTGTTTATCCATTTGTTTAGATCAAGTAGAGTTTGCTTTATAAATCTGGATGCACCTAAGTTGGGTGCATACATATTTAGAATTGTTGTGTCTTCTTGTTGAACTGTACCCTTCACCATTATATAGTGACCTTCTTTGTATTTTGTTACTTTTGTTGATTTAAAAACTAAGTCATATGAAATCAAAACTGCCATGTCAGCCTTCTTTGGGCTTCTGTTTGCTTGAAATATTGTTCTCCACCCCTTTACCGTTAGTCTAAATGCCTCCTTGCAGGTTAGATGTGTAGCCTGAAAGCAGCAGATACTTGGATTGTATTTTTTTATCCATTCAGCCAGCCTATGTCTCTTAATTGGGGAGTTCAAGCCATTCACATCGAGAAGGATGGAATACTCCCCAAGACATTTTATGAAGCCAACATAACCCTGATACCAAAACCAGGAAAGGAAGCAACAAAAAAAGAAAACTACAAATCAATATCCTTTATGAACATAGATGCAAAAATTCTCAACAAAATTCTAGCTAATAGAATCCAGGTGTTTATCAAGAAAATAATCCATCATAATCTAGTGGGCTTCATCCCAGGGATGCAGGGATGGTTCAACATTCACAAATCTATAAATGTAATTCACCATATAAACAGAAGCAAAAACAAAGACCATATGATCCTCTCAATAGATGCAGAAAAAGCATTTGACAAAATTCAACACCCTTTTATGATAAGAAC
>CAUYPO010011829.1:0-35473 GCA_963574435.1 Cheirogaleus major
AAATATATATAATATATAAATATTATATTATATAATATCATGAGCAAAAGGAATAAAACTGGAGGAGTCACACTATCAGACTTCAAAATATACTGTAAAGCTATAGTAACCAAAACAGCATGTTATTGGTATAAAAACAGACACATAGACCAATGGAACAGAATACAGAACCCAGAATTGAATCCACGTATTTATAGCCAACTGATTTTCAACAAAGGCACCAAGAACATACATTGAATAAAAGACACCCTTTTTAATAAATGCTGCTGGCAAAACTGAATATCTGAATGTAGAAAGAATGAAAGGGGACCTCTATTGCTCTATACAAAAATCAACTCAAAATGAATTAAAGACTTAAACATAATACTCAAAACTATAAAACTATTAGGAGAAAACTTAGGAGAAATACTTCAAGACATTGGTCTAGGCAAAGATTTTATGAGTAGGACTTCAAAAGCGTAGGCAATAAAATAAAAATAGACACCTGGACCTTTATTTAACTACATTGCTTCTGCACAGCAAAGGAAACAACCAACAGAATGAAGAGATAGCTTGTAGCAAGGGAGAAAATATTTGCAAACTATTCATCTGACAAGGTAATATCCAGAATTTACAAGGAACTCAATTCAACAGCAAAAAAAAAAAAAAGAAAGAAAAAAGAAAAAACCCAAATAACTTAATTAAACAGTGGGCAAAGGAACTGAACAAACATTTCTCAAAAGAAAGCATGCAAATGGTCAACAAATATATGAAAAAATGCTCAACATCACTAATCATCAGGATAATGTAAATCAAAATCACAATGAGATGATCATCTCACCCTAGTTAGAATGGCTGTTACCAAAATGACAAAAAATTAACAAATGCTGGTGAGGATGCAGAAAAAAGGGAACTCTTGTGCATGTTGTTCAGAATGTAAACTAGTGTAGCCACGGTGGAGAACAGTATGGAGGTGTCTCAAGAAAACTAAAAATAGAACTACCATAGGATCCAGCAATCCCACTACTGGGTATTTATCCAAAGGAAAGGAAATCAGTATATCAAAGGGATACCTGCATTCCCATGTTTATTGCAATACTATTTACAATACCTAATATGTTGAATCAACCTAAATGTTCATCAACATACAAATGGATAAAGAAAATGTGACATATATACACAATAGAATACTATTCAGCAATAAAAAGAATGAAATTTGGTCATTTGTGGCAACATGGATGAGCCTGGAGGACATTATGTTAAGCAAAATAAGCCAGGCATAGAAAGATAAATGCTGAATGTTCTCACTCATGTGCAAGCTAAAAAAAAAATGTTGAGCTCGTGAAAGTAGAGAGTAGAATTGTGGCTACTAGAAGCTGGGAAGGGTAGTGGGGAGAGAAGATGGGGAGAGGTTGGTTAGTGGATACAAGATTATAGCTAGATAGGAGGAATGAGTTTTGGTGTTTTGCAGCACTGTAGGGTGAATATGGTTAACTATAATTTATTGTAAATTTTTATAAATCTAGAAGAGATGATTTTGAATGTTCATAACACAAAGAATGATAAACATTTGAGATGACGGATATGCTAATTACACTGATTTATCATTACACGTATACACATATCAAAATATCACTATTACATAAATATATACAATTATTATGAATCAACTAAAAATAAAATTAAAAAGAATATGGTCTATCATAATGAATATATACCACATGTACTGGAACAAAATATAGATGCAGATATTGGGTATAATGTTTTATAAATATTAATTAGTTCAAGGTGATAGGATTATTCAGATCTTCTATGTCTTTACTGATATTTTGTCTAGATATTCCATCATTATTGAAAAAAGGATATTAAACTCTCCAACTGTAATTGTAGAACTATTTTTCCTTTCTTTCCATTTTTACTTTATGTATTTTGAAACTCTGTTATTAGACTCATGAACATTTATGATTTCTATTTTTCCTGATGAACTAACCCTTTTAGCAATACAAAATGTCATTCTTTATCTCTGGTAACACTTTCTGTGTCAAATCCTATTTTAGCTGCTACTATTATGGGCAGTCCAGTCTTTTTATGCTTACTGTTTGCTTTGCATAGCATATATATAATTTGCAACACATTTATTTTCAATTTATCTGTGTTTTTATATTTAAGGTGTTTCTCTTATAGCTAACATATGTTCAGTTCTTGCATTTTTAATCTATTCTAACAATATTTGCATTTTAATTGGAGTATTTACACCACTAACATTTAATATCAACATTTATTTTTCTTCCCATAGTATACTGGCTAGCATCTCCCATATTATACTGAACATAAAGTATGATCCTTGGCATCCTTGACTCATTCCTACTCTGGGGAGAAGGGACAGAAGTGGAGAAAGCTTTCAATAATTTATTGTAACTATAATGTTTTTTGTTATCCTGTTTTCTTCTGCATTTAAAATATCATTATATTTTGCATGAATTATTAGGAAAAAATATTTTCCAATTTTTCTGGAAAATGCCATAACCACATCTCTCAATTTTGTTTCCATCTTTCACATTTTATATAACTCACATAAGGAGCACGTTCCCAAAGTTACATTTTACGTGGCTTCTCAGTGCCTTTTCTGTCTGTTAACATGTTTACCAATAGATGGCACTCTGGTATTTTTGATGGCTATGTGCATATGGTTTTGTCTTTAAGAAAGCATAACTGTTTCTTTGACCAATGTTAAAGAAATATAAATGCAATCAGGTTCTTATAGATGATTTTCAATGACTCAAGCTAATCATGTTAATTTTACTCAGTCATTTTTAAGTGTATTCACTTATTCACACAGTGAGACTTTATTGATCATTTTCTCTATGGCAAACATTGGACCCTGGGGATATATCATTAAGAAAAGAATTTATTTTCTATGTAAGTTTTCAGAAAGCTAAGACATGTTTTAAAAACAAAACAAAACATCACATTCTAAATACTATAACAAGATAAGAAAAAGTGTTGAGGCTAATAGAAGAACAAAGCAGCGTGTAACAACTCCTGGAAGAATCTGGATATTTTTGCAGAGGTGACAACTGCTGAGGCACTTTCTGAAGGACAAGCAAAAGTTTACCAGGAGAAAGACGGGGGCATAGGAATTCCATAAATATTGTCTGTGAAAAGGTCAATGGTAATAAAAAATATTCTATATTATGTAAATATGGTGAAGTTCCAGAGCCATGAGCTTGGAGAGCATGGAATATAGGAGGAGGGCTGGTTTCAAATAAATCTGAAAATGAAACTGAAGTATCTAGCAAAACTTACATCTCCTTCCTTCCCTCTCCCTTGCACATTTCCTTTATGGAGTAATTGCAGGGATGGGAAAAATCCAAAACCACCATTGAGCCAGAGTGCTAGGGGAAGGTAGAGAATGAACCTGCCTGGTTTGCTTATCCTAAGCTAGGTTCTTCTGGGAGAGCCCTTCCCCGCCAACTCCCCTCCCCTTGAAAGGGCTCAGACAGCCCAAGTCCAGCTCCCAAGGGCCCCTTACCTGCAGGGCTGAATCTGATACCACCCACAGATGGCCTAAAACCCTTCCCTAACTTTATAGCCAAATTCAGTTTTGGATCACCCTCATGCCAGCCTCCCTTTCTTTAAGTCTGTCACTCTAGGCACTCCTCAACATCCTTCCCACTCTTTAGGGCCATGGACATGCTGCCACATCCCCAGACCTACACCTGACTGAGCAGTGCTGTAATGATAAGGCCACAGGCCTTTGGACCAGACTCTTCTCTGTGGCTTCCACACATCTTCAACCTGTTATGAAGTTTTAAAACTAGCTTAATCTACGAAACAACTAACCTGTACCCTTTAAAAATTCATTGTCATGAAAGATAAAGAAAGGCTGAGGAACTGCTCCAGATTAAAAAAAACTAAAGAGACATAACAACTAAATGCAATTTGTGGGAGCTGCTGTGCCCTGGGGCTGCCCCCAACACTGCTGAGTGAGCACAGGAGAAGCAATCTGGTGGGTCCTTGGGCAACACAGAGGGGCACTGCGAGTGCCTACGTTTAGAAGGTGGCTACTTTGTCGTCAGGAAAAGCTACTATAAAGGAAGAAATTACTAAATCATGTCTTTTTTTTTTTTTTTTTCTGTTTCAGAGTAGTTCACAGCAAATCCGAATATTTTAATTAAAGCATAGAATACAGAAAACAACAAAAAACTTCAGCTAGTGCTTTAATTCATCTGAAACTCTACAGAAGTGTGTTTTATAAGCTGTATATGACAGAATTTTAAGCCAATCTGGGAGTCTCTGTTTTTTAGTAGGCATTATTTTTGACAATTACATACTGCTGAATGTTCAATTGGGAAAACTGAGGGTCTTTTATTCAGAAGAAACAAATCAAGAAGACCCTGCTGCTCACGTGCTTCAGAGCTGCCATGGATGACCCTGGCATGTCTCTGAGATCCCTCAAATGGAGTCTCCTGCTGCTGTCACTCCTGAGTTTCCTTGTGATGTGGTACTTCAGCCTTCCCCACTACAATGTGATAGAAGCGTAAACTGGGTGCATTTCTACGAGTATGAGCCAATTTACAGACAAGATTTCCGCTTCACACTTTGAGAGCATTCAAACTGCTCTCATCAAAACCCATTTCTAATCATCCTGGTGACCTCCCACCCCTCAGATGTGAAAGACAGGCCATTAGAGTTACTTGGGATGAAGAAAAGTCTTGGTGGGGATAGAGGTTCTTACATTTTTCTTACTAGGTCAACAGGCTGAAATGGAAGACAAAATGTTAGCATTGTTCATTAGAGGATGAACACCTTCTTTATGGTGATGTAATCTGACAAGATTTTTTAGACACATATAATAACCTAACCTTGAAAACCATTATGGCATTCAGGTGGGTAACTGAGTTTTGCCCCAATGCCAAGAATATCATGAAGACAGACACTGATGTTTTCATCAATACTGGCAATTTATTGAAATATCTTTTAAACCTAAACCACTCATAGAAGTTTTTCACAGATTATCCTCTAATTGACAATTATTCCTATAGAGGATTTTACCAAAAAAAACCCATGTTTCATACTAGGAATATCCTTTCAAGGTGTTCCCTCCCTATAGCAGTGGGTTGGGTTATATAATGTCCAGAGATTTAGTGCCAAGGATTTATGAAATGATGGGTCACATAAAACCCATCAAGTTTGAAGATGTTTATGTCGGGATCTGTTTGAATTTATTAAAAGTGGACATTCATATTCCAGAAGACACAGACCTTTTCTTTTTACAGAGAATATATTTGGATGTCTGTCAACTCAGACGTGTGATTGCAGCCCATTGCTTTTCATCTAAGGAGATAATCACTTTTTGGCAGGTTATGCTAAGGAATACTACATGGCATTATTAACATCACGTTCTACCAAAAGCCTAGAGAAGGCCAGGATACTTTGGGGAAAGTGTTAAAGTTGGTACCGTGGAAAATTCCTGGGAATTTTCCTCATGAAACTCATGAGGAATGTGTAGACTGGAGAGTGGAGGCTTAAGCTTTACTTGTGATCTTTTTTGACAAAAATCAAGTGAGGCCCTTTAAAGATGATATTCAGAGGAATTAAATATCTTATAAGGAAATTAGAGGTTTTGCTAAAGAAATTAATAGGACCAAACAACTTGAACATGTCATTCTATAGGCTAGAATTTCTTAAAAGGGTTTCTCTGAATTATAAGCTCATTAGTTTGTAATAGTAAAGCAATATAGAGTTTTATTTATTGAACAATCTAGTCATTTAAAGGTTTCGTATATATCCTACATGGGTTACCAATTTAAAGATACAGTTCTGTGTAAAAAAACTTCACTCAAGTTATACTGAACAAAATGTCATCTGTTTTTGGTCATTTAGAAGGTACTTAAAGATGTTGCTGTATTTCAGAGTTATCAATTATTATTTAATATTACTTTGAACTTTCTGGGTATTTAAATGTTTTGATAGTTTCAATACTGTGGAAATAGAATAGCAAACACTCTATATTGTAACATTTTTCTAGTTTCTTCACTGGACAGTTTGTTGTTGATAGCCCCATTAATGTGAAGTCATAGGTTGTTATTGCATTATCAGTAATCTCTTGGACTTTGTTAAATATTTTACCATGGTAATATAAAGAAGAATTAAAGCAAGAAAAAAATAAATAAAAATAAATGCAATTTGTGGTCCTGGATTGAGAGGGGAAAAGCGTCATGAGAGACATGACTGGGACAGCTGGTGAAATTTGAATCTAAAGTATTTAGGAACAAAGGAGGATGTTACCTGCAACTTACTCTCAAAGGTTTCAGCAAATATATATATAAAGAGATATTCAGGTCTATCAGTAAAAAGATAGGTCTAGAGAAAGTAAATGTGGCATAATATTAACAATTGATGAATCTAGGTAAAGGATATATGAGAGTTCTTTGTACTGTTCTTGTTATTTTTCTGTACATTTGAAATTATTTCAAAATAAAAAGTTTTTAAAAACCATAAGTCCCACTGTACCTTGTCCTACGTTACCAGGGTCCAGGACAAGCAGGGGCCCTGTATCTTTAGGTAATGAGATGGAGGGATATGAGGAAGGCGACAGACTGCTTGGTTCCTTCCTATAGAGTCTCTCTCTCTCTCTCTCTCTCTCTCTCTCTCTCTCTCTCTCTTTCTCCACACCCCTCCACTCCTCTGAATACCAGATCTATCACTCTCCCAATCCAATATGTATCTTTCTTCACCCCAAGGTTTTTGTGTTGTGATGGTTTGTTTATTTGTTTGCTTTGTTTGTTTGGTTGATTTTGTTCTTTTTCCCTTTCTGTAGTTGGGGTGGGGGAAATTTCCAGACCAGCCCTTTAGCCATTAACATTACAATGCTTCTATTCAGGCTTCAGAGAAAGGTTTGGGATTCGGTAGGGAGGTACTTTTATCCAGTAAAAAATAATGCATTTTCTCCAAGATGTAATTTGAAATAAAACAATACTGAAACACAAAATTTTATACATGCTGAAAGTTGAATCGCTATTTTCTATGTTTGGTGTAGACAGTTACAAACACACACACATATTTGCTCCTGCTTTTTATTGAACAGTGGCAAGCAGGAATGAGTGGTGACTCTGGGAAGATGTGGCCTAGAGCCTAGACTCCTATCTGCTTCACTCAGCATTCTCTGGGTAGTTGTCCTGCACCTGCTTTAGGATCAGGGATTGCAGGGCTTCTTTCTACATTTAGAAGAGGGCAGCACCTTTCTCTGGGAAATGAGCCTGTGGCCTCTGTCATCTATATTCTTTCTTCTAGCCATGGTCCAGCCCAGCTGTCTGGAATTAAGTTTCCATGTGAAGGTTTTCAATGGTTCTCAGCCTGGCTGAATATTAGAATCACTTGGGCAGCTTCTAAAATTCTCATTGCCTAGGACACACCTCAGAACAAGTAAATCAGGGTAGGGTTAGGGTTAGAGCCAGAGATAGGATTGGATTAGGATTAGGGATCAGGATCTCTGGAGTCTGGTTCGGGCACTAGTGCTATTTAAAACCATTCTTGTGATATCTGCATGTTCATCCAAGGTTGAGAACCACTAGGTGACGGCCAAGCTCTATAACTAAAAAGCAGTTTTTATTTGTCTAGTGCTGGAGCAGCTTTTTTATGAAGGAAATTCTGTTGACATCCACATGCGTGAGCCCCCATACTTGAGAATACTGGTGTGTATGTTGCTAAAATTCCCCAGGTGGTTCTGAGGTTCCCTCCTGGCTAAGAACCACTGGCCCCGATATGTGCCACTGCCAGTCTCCTGTGTGAACCTTAGAAAGTGGGAAGCTGATTATTGAAGATATTGGGCTTGAGATCCTGAAACATGTCTTGTATCTCAATAAGACTAACATTTGGTATAGTGCAGCAAACTAAGTAACTTTTGAAGCTTTTACAGTAGAATAGGCTCAGGTGGCAGTAAGTTAAAGCTACAACCTCAGCTAAAGGCTCCAGAGGCACATGAGTTCAGTAGCATGTGGTCTAAGGTTTCAGTAAAGAATTCAGACATGTCCAGGTATCAAACGTCAGGAGCAGGCGCATATTCTGAGACCCATATCATACATGAAATTTAGGTTGAAAAACTACGTTAGAGAGATTTGAGGTTATAATGAATAGAAATTTTTCTAAGAGTAATTTCTGGCTCTGCTCTAGAGGGGATAGAGTTGAGACTTCCAACAGCAGCAACACGGGATCAGTAAAGACTTTTAGTGTTGCATAAATTAGAGAAATAAAAAGAGACTAACTGGAGACTAGAACTGCATGAAGCACAAGGGTATGGACCTTGTTGGAGAATTGCAGTAGGTAGGTGAAGTAATGACCATGGTGGAAGGCACTCTGGTAATAAATGTTACAACTAAGTCAATTATTTCATTTCTAGGATATTATCCTAAGAAAATAATCAGACCAGTATACAAAAAATGTGTTTTATAATAATCTATGTATATCTTAGCATATATTTGTGATACAAAAACACTGGAAACAAATTTCATGTTAAAAATAGTTAAATATTAATAAGTGATGATTCAGCTATGTAATATATTATGTAGCTTTAAAAAGAAAGACACTCATATATTCATATGCATAGATTCAATTTTATATAAAAACCTCAACAAAATATTGTGAGGAGTAGGTCACAAGACTACATGGACACTGTAATCCACTCTTTTCTTTAAAAACTACATGTTTTTATCTGTATGCATACCTATTTACCAGAACAAATCAGAAATGATAAACACCAAAACTATAATTATCTCTCGAGATCTATTATAGGTGATATTTACTTTGTTCTTTATAGTTATTATGTTATATTCATTCCTTCTTTTATCAATATTTCACTACTTCAGTTGTAGAAACCTTCTACTGTACAGATTTCTTTACCCTTCTGCATTTATGTTGTAGTTGTCTTATATATCATATCTACATACATTAATAATCCCATCAGACAACGTTATAAATTTTGCTTTCAATGTCAAATATATTTGAAGAAATTAAAGAGGAGAATAGTCTACCATATCTACCCAAATACTTACTATTTCTGGTCCTCTTTCTTCATTTCTGGTGTTCCACATTTCCTTCTGGTATTGGTTCTTTTTGTTTGAAGACCTTCAGAAATTCTTTTAGAACAGGTCTGCTGATTATGAATTCTCTTAGTTTTCCTTCATCTGAATATGTCTCTTTTTTATTTCAAAATATTAAGGGGGTACAAAGGTTTTTGTTACACAGATACCTTGTATAATGCTTAAGTCAGGGTTTTTGGTGGGTCCATCATCAGAATATTGTTCATTGTACCCAAAAGGTAAGTTTGTATCCCACACTTCCCCTCTCACCCTCCCCTCTTCTTGGTTTCCCATGTCCTTTACATCTCTTTGTGCCCATGTGTACCCATCATTTAGCTCCCACTTATTAGTGAGAATATATAGTGTTTGGTTTTCCATTCCAGAGATACTTAAGATAATAGTCTCCAGTTCTATCCAAGTTGCTGCAAACGACATTATTTTATTCCTTTTATGGTGAAAATGTCTTTATTTCATATTAATTCCTAAAAAAATATTTTCACCGGATATAGAATTTTGGGTTGAAAATTCTCTTCTTTCAGTGCTTGAAAAATGTTGTGCCACTCTTTTATGGCTTCCATGGTTTCTGATGAGAAATCTATAGTATTTTGAATCATTGTTTCGTTGTTTCACTTTAAGTTTTCCTCTGGCTTTCCTTTTAAGGTTATTTATCGGTCTTTAATTTTCAGCAGTTTATGTTGTATCTGGACATGAATGATTTCTTTGGGTTTATACTGTTTGAGGTTTTCAGATCTTCTTGATTTTATATATTTATGTCTTTCAATTCATCTAAGTTTTCAGCCAATTTTTCTTCAAATATTTTTTTTCTGTAGTGCTCTATTTCTCCTATTTTTTTTTTTTTTTTTGAGACAGGATCTCATTCTGTTGCCCAAGCTTGAGTGCAGTGGCATAATCACAGCTCGCTGCAACCTGAAACTCCTGGGCTTAAGTGATCCTCCTGCTTCAGCCTCCTAAGTAGCTAGGACTACAGGTACACGCCACCACATCTGGCTAAGTTTTGTATCTTATAGACAGGGTCTTACGTTGTCCAAGCTGGTCTTGAACTTTTGGTCTCAAGCAATCCTCCCACCTTGGCCTCCCAAAATGCTAGGATTATAGGTATGAGCCACCTCACCCACCCTATATCTCCTCTCTGAGATTCTGATGACACAAATGTTAGAGCTTTTCAGAATTGTCCCATAAGTCCCCAAGGTTCTGTCCATTGTTTCAATTTTTTTTTTCTTCTTTCTTTCTAGTTTAGATTGGATCTATCTTAGTGATCTATCTTCAAGTTTACTGACTCTTTCCTCTGCCATCTCCATTCTGCTATTGAGCCATTCAGTGAGTTTTGTTTTGCTTCAGCAGGTGAGAAGGGGGAAATAATTTTTTCGGTTCTAAAATTTCTATTTGATTCTTTTTTATTTTCTATTTCTTTGGTAGACTTTCTGTCTTTCCAGTCATTTCAAGAGTATTTGCAATTAATTGTTCAAACTTTTTAAAAATAGCTGCTTTTAAATCTTGTCAAAGAATTTTAACATCTGTATCATTCAAGGATTGGCATCTATTAATTACCTTTTTGTTTGTGAGACATTGACATTTTCCTGGTTCTTCATATGACAAGTATTTTTTGGTTTATATCTTGGCCATTTTGAATATTATCTTAAAATACCCTGGGTCTTATATAAATTCTGTTGGGAATGTTGATATTTTTGCATTAGCAAATAATAGATCTGGTTAGATTCAGGCTGCATGTTCCTATCAGCTTTCTGTGGTGAGTTTAGTTTTTAAAACTTTTGCAGTGCTATCTGGATTTGTCCTAAATGTATGTCACCCAGTGGTCATTCCTGGTCCTTGGTGGTATACTATCCATAGTTCATTTCTCAAAGTATATGGTATGCTGTTTAAGGTCAGACCTATGCACATGCTACTTCTTGGAAATGAGCCAGAAGTTTATAATCAACCTCATGGGGTTATTTCTCAAGCCCCTGCCTTTTCATGATTTCCCTGGTACTTTCAGTTTCTTGAGTTTCTCTTTTAGGGTCTTTGGCTACAAAATTTGGACTTTATTTACTCTGCTGCATTCTTACTGTGACAGCAATTTTGTTCAGGGCAAAATCTCAGGAGCACAGTGAGAGTGAAAAGAAGTGGGAATTTACCATTTTGAGACCAGTTCTCCTGACTTGAAATGAAGTTTTCCCTCACTTAGAGTTTTGGCTAAGAGATTGTTTGAGGGATGGGATGGGAGAGAATGAAGAAAAGAAAAAATATAGAGGTTTCCTCCTATTCTTTTTGAGTGTTAGGATACCCCTTTTCTAGTCCTTGAGCCAGAACTAAGAGCCTCTTCTGGATCTGTCTTTGTATTTCTGCACTCATTTTGGGATTGTGAGCTGCCTGGAGTCTGTGTCAGGGGATACTGAAGAAGAATAAATGGCAAACTCACCCCCAATTCAGTGGTACTTAAAATTCTGTTCTTTCCCTATCTTCCTAGTACCATTTATATTTCAGAGTCCTCAATAGCTACTCTATGCATTATTTCCAAGATTTATAGCTGAATTCAGTAAAGGAATAGCATTGAGTATGCTTATCCATCTTACCAAGAATTAATTAGAACTCCTAGGGTAGTTTTAAGGCAGAAGTTAATAAGCAAGGTATCTAGTGCTTTTGTAAACAGAAAATAGAATTGATAAAACTAGTTATTTTTTTAAAAAGGCTTTTGGCCAAGATGAATACAAAACTCTTTTCCTTTATTCCAAACACAAAGCAAAAATAGGTCAAATATAAATAGAAGAAGAAAATAACTTAGCAAAGAATTTAAAAACAATGTAAAAATCTCCATAAGCTGGAAAGTGAGGAGAAACACAAAGTTTTGCATAAGGCTGGGGCCACAGGCCTGCTGGGCACAGAACCCATAGCTGGTAGTAGTGTCTAGGAATTTGACCCCTGCAGGGTAAAGAGGATAAAGAGATAAAAAGTACTCTTTCTAAGGACATGGGGCCAGAGATAGGTTCACTGTTTGAAGTCCATGGCTGATATTAGTTTCTACTGTTCATGTGTATTAGTTATAGATTGCTACAAAACAAATTACCATAAATTTAGAAGCTTAAAATAATGCACATTATCTAGAGTCTGTTGGTCAGAAGTTCTGGCATGACTTAACTAAGTTCTTTGCTTCAGGGTCTCATCTGGCTGCAAACCAGGTGTTGGCTGGGTCTGAATTCACATCAGAGGCTTTATTGTGGAAATATAAACTCAACACTCTGAGTTCCTTCAGAGTGTTGGTAAATTCAGTTCGTTGCATCTGTAGAAGTTTCTTGGTGGAGGCTGCTTCAGCTTCTAGAGGCTGCCCACAGCTCCTTAGCATGTCAAGGTTCCCCAGTATAACCACTTGCTTCCTCAAAGCCAGCAAAGGGGCAGAAGGAGGACAAGTCTGTAAGCAAGATGAAGATTATTTAACAGAATAGCATAGGAATGACATCCCATCACTTTTGTCATATTCTGTTGGTTAGAGGAAAATCATAGGTCCTATCCACACTTAAGGGCATGAACACAGGCATGAATGCCAGGAGACAGGGATGATGAGGGCCATCTTAGAGTCTGTCCATCATGTTGTAAAAGAGACTGCAGACCAATTTGTGGCCAGTGATGTCTGGGGCTATGAGATAAACAAGACATAATCCTGAGGAGTTAGGGAGGCAAACATGGGATAAGGTTGGCAACTGGGAACTCAGTCAAGCTGCCCATAGGATCAGAAAATATATTTGTAATGACTGGATTGTCACCATAGGACAGGAGACTTGGAATGTCACAGTAAGACCGAGCTTGATTTTGGAATGTGGGCCCCAAAGGCTAGGTGTAGGCAACTCAAAAGCTCTTAGACAGTATAAAGTAAGGCCTGAGTAAAGGAAAAAAGGAAGAGAGAATATTGAGAAAGAAAGAAAAACACTGAAATTTGGTTTGTGCACCAAAATTTTAAAATTCAAGAAGAAATCTAAAACTAAAAGACAGCAACCAAACTCAACAAATAGAACATAAATGAAACTAATTTTAAAGTCAGAAAAAAATAACTATGTTTAGGATGCTCAAGGAAATAAACAAATGAATTCCATTTAAAAACATGAAAAAATTATAAAACTGAAATAGGAAGAAATAATATAAGAAATGTTAGATATTTTAAAATTTTGAAATACTAGGAAGAAACATGGACATTGAAAGAAGAAATTTTATTGCTGAAATGAATTCTAGACTAAATATTATTCCTGGAATAAATTATAGACCAAATATAGTAGATTAGAGTGGCAGAGAATTTCTATACCAAGTAGCAATGAATGAATACAAAGCATCAGGATCAACATCACCTGGGAACTTGACAGAAATGCAGAACCTCAGGTCTACCCTAGACACTGAGACACTGAGATATTTAATACTTTAATAATTTCCCCAAGTTATTTATGTGCACATTAAATTTAAGAAGTCCTGTGTTAGGGCAGTAGAATGGAATTTTGAGGAACTTACCCAGAATGCAGAATAGAGAGAAAAATATATATATAGGAAAATGAAGTTAAGAGTCAGAGATAGTAGACAAAAAGCTCAGTATGCTTCTAATGGGTCAGTACAGAAGAGTAGAGCAGAAATACTTGATGAGGTAATAGTAGAGAATTTTTTTTTGGAACCAAAGACATTGATTTTTTAAATCATGAGTATGTGGCAAGTTCTGAACAGAACAAACACAAGTGATTTATGCTTCTCTTTCATGGTATTTCACCATATTATTGAGTGTTCTTCTATTGTCCCATCTATGTTTAGATTAAAAGTTGTTCTTTTTGTTATTTCTCCATGGTAGCTTTTAAGCGTCTCTCTTTATCTTAAAATTCTAGCCAAAGAGCTGCTCTTCTCTTGGTGCACTTCACCTTGGGTTGGTCCTTTTAACTGTCAGTTACTTTTTTGTAATAAGGATGTATCACAATGTACTCAGTCTCCCATTAATGGAAATTTAGGCTGTTTCCAGTTTGTCTTTCCATTTTTCCTTATTCTAATTGGATATTCACTGAGTGTGTTTATTAATTTAGGAAGAATCAATATTTTTATGATATTAACTTCTCCCATTCAAGAATATAGCATATAGTTCCAATTAGCCACTTCTTGTTTTATGTCCTTTAATAAAATTCTATTGTTTTCTTCCTTTGAGTCACATTTTTCTTATTTAAATAATTCCTAAAATTGTTGTAGTTTTTCTTGCTAGGGAACATTAAAAACGTCATTCTCTTTCTAATCCTGGCTAGTTGTTTCTACTACTGGGAAAAACAATTGATTTTTTAAAAAAATATTTCTCACTTTTCCAGTCAGTTCGCCAAATTTCCTCTATGCCTTTGTACTTTAATTCCCAGTAATGTTGAACAATTCTAATTCTCCACATCAAGCCTCTGTGGCTTTGCTCTTTCTGGAAGGTCCTTTCCCTACATTACTGACTTATTCAGACCACCCAGTGAAGACTGACCACTGCCCTGCCTTCTCCGGAAAGCCTTTCCCTGACACCCCTGTGTTGGCAGCAGTCTTTATTTGTTCTTTCCTAGTAGCCTGTGCAAGCTTGTATTGTTTGTGTTTATTACCCTTCATCCTACTTGCCTGTCTCTATGTGTAGTTCACTCAGTGGACATTGAACTCTGTAGAATCATGGGCCAGGTCTTAAACAAATTGATATTCTCAGAAGCTACTGGTATATCTGGAACACTGCAAATTGTAAAAAAAAACAAAAAAAAGTGTGCAATTGAGCTGCTGTGATTGGGAATAACTGTTAATGTCAGGCTATAGAGACCTAAATTTTTAAGACTATGAACTTTTCTGCTATATTACTTTTGAGGTTTATAAATGTTACAAATGTAACTTTTTTTCCAATTTTTTTGTAATGATGTCAGTACAAAGGACAAATGTTTAATAACTTCTTTATGTTAAGTTCTCTCTCTTTTTTTTTTTTTTTTTTTTTGAGACAGAGTCTCGCTCTGTTGCCTGGGTTAGAGTGCCGTGGTTTCAGCCTAGCTCACAGCAACCTCAAACTCCTGGGCTCAGGTGATCCTCCTACCTCAGCCTCCCAAATAGCTGGGACTACAGGCATGCACCACCATACCCGGCTAATTTTTTTTCTATATATTTTAAGTTGTCCAGCTAATTTCTTTCTATTTTTAGTAGAGACGGGGTCTCACTCTTACTCAGGCTGGTCTCGAACTCCTGAGCTCAAATGATCTACCCGCCTCAGCCTCCGAGAGTGCTAGGATTACAGGCGTGAGCCACCGTGCCCGGCCTATGTTAAGTTCTTTAAATGTATAGCTTACTGAATTGATTTAATTGCACTTTGTTACGCGAAACTCATGATTGGGGGTGAAATCTTGATTCTTGGTGTGGTGAATGTAACTCAATAATTCATTCATTCAGTAAACTGATATTTATTAAACACATATTGTCTTAGTCTTTTCAGGCTGCTCTAACAAAATACCATAAACTGGGTGGCTTATAAACAACAAAAATGTATTTCTCACAGTTCTGGAGGTGAGAAATCCAAGATCAAGGCACAGGCAAATTCAGTGTCTGGTGGGGGCCTGCTTGCTGGTTCACACATAGCCATCTTTTTGCTGTGTCTTCACATAGCTGCAGATTTGAACGAACTTCCTTGCATCCTTTTTATAAGGACGGCAATCCAATTTGTGAGGATTCTGCTCTCATGGCCTACTCACTTCCTAAAACTCCACTTTCTAATGCTATCACCTTCTGAGTTAAGATTTCAGCATATAAATTTTGGAGCGATACATTTAGACAATAGCACATATTATAGTTTATCACATTCTTAGCCAAATACTGTGCCAAGCACTGTGGATATTGTAATTCTCAAAATAAACAAGATCCCTTCTAAAAGCTTGCAACATCCAACTATAGGATTACACTATACATACAACTGTACTATTACACTAAACAAAACATGCAGCTTGAAGAATGCACTCTGACTCTTACCTGTGGCATTGAAGGCTTTTGGCCACTGTTTCCTTATTATATTTACTCCTATTTGGGGGATCTATTTTCGGTTACTTTTCTACCAGAACTGGTATCAGGTCATGCTCTGCCTTGGCACAGATTTCGAAAATGTCACACCTTCTTCTAGGTTTGGGTAAATTAAGCACAAATTTCTCATTTGTCCTCTTTTTAACAACTTTCATTGACTGATCAGGCACATGATGACTTTACAAAAAATCAATAACCAGAATTTTTAATTAAAAGAAGGAATCATTGTTTCAATTCTTCCTATTACCCATCTACCCCCCAAAACTAACTATGGTTGGTTGAATATTGCCCCCAAAGATGTCCACATCTTAATCCCTGGAACCTGTAAATATATTACCTTATATGACAAAAGGTACTTTACATGTATGATTAGTTAAGGATTTTGAGATGCGCAGCTTATCCTGGACTTTGTAGGTGGGCCCAATGTAATTACAAGGGTCCTTATAAGGGGGAAGCAGAAGAGTTGGAGTGAGAGAAAAATATTTGAAGATGTTATGCTGTTAGCTTTAAAGATGGAGGAAGGTTGCCAAGAGCCAAGGAAGGCAGGTGCCCACTACAAGCTGGAAAAAACAAAGAAATTGATTTCCCCTCGGGAATTCTGGAAGGAACATAGCCCTGCCAACACCTTGATTTTGGCCCAAGGAAACCCCTTTTGGACTTCTGATCTCTAGAACTGTAAGGATGAATATGTGTTGTTTTAAGCCACCAAGGTTGTGGTCATTTATTACAGCAGCAATAGAAAACTAACACGGGACCAAGTAGCCTAGCTAATGTGTTGAGTCGGCTAAGCCTACTCCAGTAGGTCTTTGGGGAATTACGGTGAGACTAACTAGGATGGGGGAACTCAGGTAGGGAAGTTTAAAGCTGATAAAACCAGAGACGGCAGGCCCCCCACCTCATTTTATAAAAGGCAGGAGTCAAACTAGGAAGATCCAGTAACAACCACAGTCCAAAAATTAAGAATCACAAATAGGACACAAATGGAAGAGTCAAGAGCCAATTAGAAACTGGATTAAGAAAGACACAGAAAAGAAACAGATAGGAAAGGTACAGGATAGCTTCATGGGAAATTGTCAGAGTAGCCACAGCTCATATTTATTAGGCTATGGACACCAAATGCTTAAGGAAAATCTAGCTGACTTAACAAAACTCCTTAATAGAAACACCTCATTTATTGAGGACCTAATACCAGTTAGCATATGTATTTCATTTGTCCAATAATCCTATGGCATGAGAATTACTACCCTTGCTTTACTAATGCAGAAACCAATTCAAAGAGGTTAAGTGACTTGGCCAAGGTCACAGAAAAAACTGGGAAGTGAAGGTGGAGTTGAACCCATCTCCAATGTCAGGAGCCCCGCGGTTTGTTTGTTTCGCACCATGCTGCCTTGCTTTCAGGAAAAAGGCATGTTGATTGAATAGTTGTATGCACAGATCAAAGCAGAAAAGCCAGTGACATCTTTGAGATACTCACCCTATCAGTGAGAACTTGAAGTTAAAAATTAAACTGCAAGGCCAAACCCAGGCTTTCTGCTCTGAGAATGTAGGACCAAACTTGGTGCTGTCTGACTGCCACGTGGCTCACTATTTATCTCTGTGAAACCCAGCAGAATTATTTAGAAAGAAAGAAAGGATGGAAACTCCCTCTTTATTCAAATTAGCCTTACAGTCTAGGGCTTAAAATACCGGTTTAATGGTAAAGGTAAGTGCTTTTCTTCTTTTTGAGTAGGTGATAATTATTAACCTGTCGGAGGTCCATTAAAGGGAGGGAACAGGTTTTGGGAAAGTCAGAGAAAAAACATTAATTGCAGCCTAAAGTTCTCCATCTGGGAATATTGTCTAGTTCTAAAACAAACAAACTTTCTAAAAAAGGTAACTGATTTCAATCAAAACCCTAGAGTGAGACTTGAGAGGCCACTGGTGCCAATGGACACTGGGGATGATGGTCACTTCTCTGAGGACCTTGTGAGTATTAACTGTGATGCCTTGATGAGTTGGACTGGCTTTGGCTGTGGAGTGAAATACTGGATCAGAACCAACCAGGTTTGGGTTTGGGACTGTGACTAATGAGTCTTGTCAGACTTCTCTATGTATTTGAAATTGCTTCTCAAGAAATGGAGAACATGACTAAAGTTGTAATAAGATTGAAGGCAAGAAAAATTGTGTGCGCTTGTACGGATCACCTGGCTTGTTGCCTTCATTGTACAGCTAAGAAAAGGAACCCAGAGAGATTTTGGTGAGCAGCTGTTAGTGCTATGATGGGAAGCCAGAGGGGAAAAGCCTCAGTGAAGATGCCATCTACCAACCTATCCAGAGAAAATCCTGATTCAAAGCACAGCTGGGCACATATTGGCCTAGAAGACAAAGCCTGAGGTTCTCAGGAGCAGGGAGGAATGGTGCAGGCACTCCTATCTCCTGAAGAGCTGTGAGCCCCCTACAGGCAGTGCTCCAATTGCATCTTAGTTTTTGCATAACCCTGTCTTCTAGAATTGCCTGCCATTGGGTACTCAGTACACTTTTTCTTTTTTCATGATTAAATACATAAATTAATTGACAGCATGACAGAAATGATATACTGGAACAACCAATTTTATTCCAGAACTACCAGTTTCTCAGAAAGGTAGACAGGTGATGAGAGGGGCCTCCGTTTTACTAGCACAGAGGGAATTGCTTCTTACCCTGTTCTCTGATTGTAGTAAGATGCATCCCCTCTCCACAGAGCTTGTGGATTCCAGGCCAGAAGAATCCATTTCAAAAAGGAAAAGTTTAAAAACAATTTAACAATCAATCAAAAGAACTTTTATAGAAATATATCTTACTTGCTGTAAGCCTGTACTTACTCATGGACTGTAAATATTGTGACTGTTTATTATCGCTGTTGTTAATATCAATAACATTATACAATGTATAATACTTTATAATTATAAGGCATGACTCATACCTTTGTTTTCATTCCAAATAGCCCTGAGAAGTAATATTACCCCCATTTTCCCCATGAAACAATTAAAGTCCTGGGAGGTTATGAAACTTGCTGTGGTTTACTTAGTTTGGGATTGGCAGAGTAGAATTCAGTCCCTAGATACCCTCTTAACTGCAGGTTCATGCTCTTTGAACTACATGTAACATTTACTCTGAGTAAACTCTAGGACACTTGGCTAACAGAGATGATGCAAGACAGGTTGGATATTAGGGGAAACCTAAGTAATGAAAAGACCATTATAACAAAATAATGAGTTCTAGACTAAAATGAATAGGGAAACACTATGTTTTAGCTTATGCATAAACCATAATATCTATATTATTGATTTTATCTCAAATATAACCTATAGTGTGTCATACAATTATTTTTTAAATATAAAATTTTCCTTTAACTTAATTTCGATTCATTTTTCTGTGGCTACTTACAACTCTGACACTAGAATTCACTATTTTTTTAGAGGTGTAACCCCTAATGGAAAGGGTTTTGACATTGTCACATGTTCTCAATTGTTTAAAAGAAGGCTAGGAATTATTCCACTATCTCTAAGTGAATATCAATCATGCCAGTGCTCAGACCCCATAATTTCTAAGCTTCTATGGCTATTTTAGAAAAATAGTTTCCAATACTATGTCACAGAAAGAACCCAGTTTAGAATGGTTTGGAATGGTAACTTGATTTTTGTCTCATGCAAAGGAAAAATGGAAATTAACTACTGAAATAAGCTCCTGAGACAAAATTCAAAGTAGCATTTGAAACCATAAAAGCTAAGTAGGGATTTTCATCCCTTCTCACTAGAAAGCAACAGAGAATGAGAAGGAAAACTGAAATGATAGATATGTGATATAATTCCACAAACATAAAAAGCAAGAAAAAAATAGTTTTCTGTGTATTTAATATTCAAAGCTTAACTTAAAGCATTTTTCATCATAAAATTTCCTTCTGGAATAAATAATTAGAACTTGATTTAAAATTGTATAAATTGCCCTTTTAGAATGCCTCAATATGAAGCTATTCTATCGTGTTTCCAGCTTGCGCTTAAAATATTATGAAAATAAAGGAGAAGTAATATTAACAGGCAGAAAAAGCAGCAGTCTGGGCATTAGGAGACCTAGTGCTGGCTCTGTGAACTGTGTGGCTTCAGGCGGTTTTTCAAACTTTCTGCATACCAATTTTCTCATCAGTAAAATGAATGGTTGGGCTAGCGAGAATCTCTGAGTCTCTTTCAGCTCCAGAGTTCAGTGTTTATAAGATTCCTTGCAGAGGCTGGAAGCAAAGCTTTAAGTAGAGTTATAAGTACTTGCAGCTGCTTGTACAGTTAAAAAGTTGTCTTCAGCCAAGCCATGGGATCTTGTATAACAAGTGAAATCAAATAGAAAATGGTCCAAACTCTGGATTTGGACACAGATGGCTTCAGCTAGGATCTGAATGTAGGGCAGTGGGCTGAACTCCTGATATCCAGATGTTAGCAAGACTCGGAACCCTTCCAAAGCAGAGTAACAGCCAACATCTGTCCTGGTGCTGACCTGCTCTTGCTGGCAATGGGGCCTCCATTTGCATCTATTGTCACCAAAGAAGGAAATTTCAAAACTTAGGTGAGGAGACATTATTCTCAGAGTTCCAGAGACACATTTAGCAAGCAGAAAAACTACCTTACTGTGCTGATGAAGCTGAATTATTGTTCTTTTAAATATACTTTGCTGCTTCTGGGTATATAATGAGTATCTACTAATTATTAAAATACAATCACTCCATAACGATAAAAATCATAAAGTGATCACTCTGTTCTGGAACCTAGATATAGCGAGTGCTGGCACTTGTGTGAATCTGTTTCTATTTCTGTATGTGGATGTGCAAAACATATCCTGCTTTGTACACTAGAGTATAAGCATTTTTCTAATGTTATTCAATATCTTTGAAAACACTATTTTAATAGAGTCCATCTCAAAAATCTATCAAAATTGCCTTGCTAGACCCTTATTGTTAAGTTAACTTATCTCTAATATTATGCTGTCATAAGTAAGACTACAAAAGAGTTTTTGAACAAAATTCTTCATCTGTATCTTTCTTTATGATCTTCCATTCCAAAGTCATAGGTTATGAACATATTTTAGAGTGTGGATAAATCTTTTTAAATTTATGTGCAGAAAGAGTGCAAATCCTTGTATGATGAAATATAAATATGATACATGCATTTTTAAAGTCACGGAAGCTTCAATTAGGAATGGATGCAAAATGGATGATATTCCTAGGATTAGGATTGTTTCTAAAAGAAACAAATGTACATATCTCCAAAGAGAGTTTGACTAGTGTGTAAATATCAAATTAAACATGTCATATTTGGGGTCATGAATTCTCTTTGCCTGTCAAAATAGCTGAATTTATTTATAATTGTAGTAGAAAGTCTCCATTTTGCAGGTGACTTGAAGAACTTGTCAGTCCAATAAAGTGCCTAAATTGTGTGTAGCTAAGATGAGAATAAACATTTTAAATATTTACATGTGATATATATATATGTGTATATATATATATGTTATGCAATGTCATCCTTCATGTGAAAAGAAGACACATGGAACATTGTCATGGTTGTACATGGTCAGAATGAAAGAAAATACTGCTCTGGAACCTTCCTTTTCAGCTTTTGAGCTTAATTTAACTGTCTTGTCTTATGATCCTCTATAATACATGCAATAATCCTCCTTACCTTTGCATGGTTCTCTATGGTTTGATAAAGCACTTGCAGTTTTTCTCATTAATTCTTAAAGAACCACTCAGAAAAGAGCCTTACTGTTATGAACAAATGAGGAAATGGATGATTAGAGAATTTAAATGACTGGCTCTAAGTCACATCGCTGGGACTTAGAGCCAGCTTTCCTTACAACAATCCAGTCCTCCAAAAACACAGCTGCGGTGTACTGTAAAATGTAAATTATATAGCTGTGTTGGGTCGAAACTTTTACTGATGCTGAGGAGGCAACATTAACAAGAGAAAATTATTTGTACGTCATGTTTTGGATTATGTTCTCCCCATAGATAAAAAAAACCGTTGTGGTAAAAGAGATTCGGGGCACAGGGAAACTACACCGCAAAGTGTGGTACCATTTCCTAGAGAAGCTAAATGGACGAGAAGCCTACCACCAGGAAAGGTAAAGCCAGCGGTCTTGTTTGCAGGCTATCGTTATGGAAGCAATGAAGCTTACTCCCAGTGTTCTTTACCCGTCCCTGCCCTCCTCTCCTCCATTCTCTACCATGCTGCCCCTTTGTAGAGATTCTCCCAGTTTAACATCAGAGCCAACTCCAACCCCTGCTCCTGTTACCTCTTGCTTTTTCCTTAGGGAAACTTACAGTGTTATCTATCAGACATTGAGCCAAATGATTGACAAATCCTGAGATCTAAGGAATGGAATGCATTTTGAAAAAGTCATGTTAAGCAAACTCCAAACCTATATATAAGTCTCTGCTATTATTATCCTTGCCAAGTGATTGGCTGTTTCTCCTGAGTTTGGAAACTTCCAGTAATATGGAAATATTAATAATTTTTTCACAGGCAACCAATCCTATCCCTGAGCTTATTTGACCATTAAAAATTATTTCTTTCATTATATTTTTATCTATTTCTTCATAGGTTCTCTCTTTGTTTCCATTTATTCCTTGTTCTCCAAATATGCAATCTAATCCATCATTCACGTGGGAACTCTTTCAATATTGGTTTATTGTTCCACTTTGTGGATTAAAAAAGTATTGTCCTTGTAATATATTGAATACTCCTCCAATACCATGTCACCGACAGACTTAGTAAAAATGATTCTACATATTAATTTTTTAAAGAAAATAAATCAAACATATGGAAAGGCAGGGCCTAGTGAAACACAACAAAAATATGTCTAAGAGCACGTTACACTAAGGAGTTAGTGGAAGTGCTCATTTAAAATACTATCTCTCAGATATTTTAAAAGAAAATCCTTGGATGTGCAAAAGCATAATTCAAAGGTGGCTCTCTATGTATAAACTCTCAAACTTTGTGATAAATAAATGTGCATAACAGATGTGACCACTGACTTGCAGCCCAGAGACTTGGGTTTTGTGACTGGCTCTGCCACCTTCTTCCCCATTCACTCTACTTTGGAGCAATACAACACAAATGCCTTACATTTAGATTTTTCTCTATTTATCATCTATTTCCCACACCTCTGAAAGAAGGTCATATTTGCTTTATTTGATTATAAGATTCCATATTCATTGTCTTAAAGCCAACCAAAGAATTTGACAAGGGCAGATTGTAGTCCTGGCTATTTTGGTATTAATAGAAAAAGATAGTGAGACTGCATGATATCATCCAAAGTTGTTTCAGATTTAGCAGTGGGAGAAATGAAAAGAAAAGGGTCTCAGTCAGCATGCTCATTGCATACTTCTGTGTTTTCAAGGTCCAGATTTCTGTTCCTTACGCTATGGGTTGGCTCTCATCATGCACTTCTCAAACTTCACCATGATAACCCAGCGTGTGAGTCTGAGCATTGCCATCATTGCCATGGTAAACAGCACTCAGCAGGATGGTCTATTGAATGCCTCCACTGAGGGGCCTCTTGCAAACAACCTCAGTAACCTCAGCAGATCCATCAAAGAATTCAATACAAGAGTAAGTGTGATGGAAAGCAAGGCTCTTTGTTGAGAGGTAGAAACTCAATTTGAAAGGAAGGCTTGGATCTTGATTTTGTGGAATATAGAAGTATAAATTTTCAGTAACAAATTAAAAATGACTGGAATTATTTTTCTTTGAGACATTGCTTACCTCTACGATAAAAATAATATTTCTTTGGGATTATTATGATTACAAGGTGGGGGAACTCTAGGGAAAAATGTGAAAAATTTAAAAATGGAATAGATCATGGGGTGTCTTCAATGAAAAACTAGATATTGTCTAGGTGCATTCTTCTAGGTTACCCAGTTCTATTCAGGTCTCTGCATGTTTTATTGTTTTTGAGCAATTTTACAACCCTGTAAATTCTATATAATGAATAGAAAGGCAAATGATTCTTGTCCATAACTTTGCAAATAAATTTTGCCCAGTGGAAAATCAATTGGGACTGACTCTCCTTTATTTACCACCCAGTTGAATCAGCCAGTTTTTATCAACTATTTAAAATCTATTTCAGCATTGCTTCCTGCTTATGTATATGTGGTTCTTTGAATTCACCTGTGAACCAGTTGTAACATTTTACTGAGTCTCTCATTAATCAATGAGTTAAATAAAATCTTTGTCACATGTTCATTTTATATTTGTATGAGAAACATAACTATATCCTATTATAAAAGCTATCCTTTAAGCTATCATTTACTGTACATTTCTAATGTCATCTCTATAATTCATAATTCATGATTTTATTGCATTGGACCCAGCTTATTTATAACGAATAAATAAAATCATTACCTCCAGTATTTCTTCCATCATCCATTCTACACATTCACACTCCTTGGGTCAGGAATCCAGGACACCTTCGAGTTGCCAAACATGCTGTGCTCTCTTAACATGCTATGCACCTCTGGAATCTGGTCTTCTCAGCACACACACTTCTCAGCACACACTCATATCTCTCTAAGTGGCCCAGGGAAAGTCTTTACTCTGAGCCAGCCAGAGTCCCTGTTAGTTTCTTATCATTTGGTATCATTCCAAATGTTCCAAGCCCACTTTGGTTGTTTTCTCCAATGAGAATGGATTTTCCTTTTTCTCTTTACACAAATCATAGTTGTTCTTCAAAAGATAGTTGAAATATTTCTTCTTTCCTGGCACTTTCCCAAATTGTTCTTCCTTCTTTTCAAAGTCTCTATTTTATTTACATTCATTCTCAAATTTTAATTATTACATGAACCATATACCTTGCATTACTTATAGTGTTTTTTAAGTGGATAAAATATTTCATATTTTATATTCTTTGGCTCTCTACATTAACTTATAGCATGATGTCAAATAGCTAGGGGCATTATAGTATGACGCCTAAAAATTATTTAATTTTAGGTAAATAATTACTTAGGTAATATAATTTACACAATTATTTAGGTATTTTAGGTAGTTATCTTCAAATAACTCAATCATTTATTGAGTTATATCAGAAGAAGAATACATGATCTTATTCATTTGTAATATGTGTCTTAGTAAGTCAGCTCTTCTAGGGAAGATCATAATTCCCAAACTTGATTTTTCTTTTTAATTAGGGACTGATTTTGGTAAGAGTTCAGTAAAGTTGTGTTTTCTTTATTCTTTGATATGTGTCAACATGTTACCCTACTTTTATCAGAAACAAAATAATTGAAGGAAATTTTCACAGATGAAATATCTCTCAATGACTTTTTCCATTTACTTCTTCCTATTATTCCATTTATATAATAATTTTCTTTATCTTTTTTATTCTCCATTTCCTCTTTTCTTTTTCTCTCCCTTTAAGGGAATCAAATTAGGGGTATCATTGATCATTCATTTGGAAAAGGTAGAATGTTTAAGATAGGTAAAAAATAGAGAAAAATGAAATAGATATTTTATAGTAGGATCTCACCAACCTTAAGCAACTCTGACTGTAAAGCAGATTTTCATAAAAGGATTTCTTAGCAAAGAGTTTTCTTTTCTTTTCTTCTTCTTCTTCTTCTTTTTTTTTTTTTTTCTAGGACTCTGTATATCAATGGAGCCCAGAGATTCAAGGTGTCATCTTTAGCTCCATCAACTACGGGATAATATTGACTCTGATCCCAAGTGGATATTTAGCAGGGATATTTGGAGCAAAACATATGCTTGGTACTGGCTTGCTGATCTCTTCCCTTCTCACCCTCTTTACACCATTGGCTGCTGACTTTGGAGTGATTTTGGTCATTGTGATTCGTACAGTTCAGGGCATGGCCCAGGTATCCAGATGCTTTCTGATTCTAAGCAGAATCCAGATTCATGAATTTTATAAAAGAGCAAAGATCTTAATGATTTTCATTTCAGGGAATGGCATGGACAGGTCAGTTTACAATTTGGGCAAAATGGGCTCCTCCACTGGAACGAAGCAAGCTCACTACCATTGCAGGATCAGGTAAGGATGTATACGTGGGTCACGGCGTTGTCATCTGTTCCATCCTACTGTGTCTTTCCTTCTATGAACCAGATGGTTTGGGGGAAAGGGGAAAAAGTACTACTGAAAAATTCAATATAAGACAGTTACATAACAAATAAGAAAGATTCATTTGTGCTATAAAGACACTGAGGCTTAAAAGCAGGAAAGACAATGAGTAAGCTAGGGTAGTCAGAAAATCCTTGTAGGAAAAAGTTTTAAGCTTTAAGAATTGCATGAATGGAAAAAGATAAAATAAACTATAGAAACATCATTTTATCAAAGATGTTGAAGTGAGAATTAAGCCTACCAGAACTCAAAGTGTTAAGGAGAGAAATAAGGCCGAAAGTGTCTGTATTATTCTAAGCTCTTTACTATTCTGAGCTAATTAATTCTCACAACCACCGTCTCATTTAAGTACTATCTTACACTCTCATTTTACAGAGAGGGGAGTTAAGGAATGTAGAGATTAAGTGAATTGCCCAAATATCAATAGCCAGCAGGTGTTGGAACTGAGATTTGAGCCCAAGCAGTTTGGCCACAGAGGAACACTCAATCACCATGCTGGACTGTCACTCCACAGTGTGTGATCCTACTACTAAGGTCACTGCAGCTTTACCATTGCTGTTTTCCCAGCCTGGAGTGCTGAGAATATATACTTGAAAAACAGAACTGAGGCTCCACCAAACTTCTCACTGCCAGGTCCAATATATGGCTGCATCTTGTGGACTTTTACTTCGCAGCAACCCTCCTGCTTTCTTGTTTCCTTTCATCACAGTTGCTACCACCTCCTCTATTTCCAAATATGCTCTGCTGGTCTCCCTTCTCTAGCTTGCTTTGTTCCAAACTTTTCTTCCCATCAAAGGCAAGTTATTTTTCTAAAGTACTGATGGAGTATTTTTTGCGTACTTGCTTGAGAATCTTCAATGTGTTCCTTTATGTTTACAGGGTAAAGACTGACTTCCTTATTGCATGGATATAAAGGTTGTCAGTCTTCTGGCTCCATCCTGCTTTCCACACAACACCCCTCTGCAAGCAAGGCTCTACTTGCACCCGGTGTGTGCTGCTCTCCACATACATGTACACTTCACTTCTCTCTGGCTCTGCTCCCACTGGCTCATATTCCTGGAAATTTCTCTGCTCCTGCTTCCCTTGCCAAAATTTTATCTATCCTACTGCTTAGCTCATATAAACAATTCTTCAATTTTATAATTATTATTAATTTATACCATGGATACTTCATGGTATAGCACATTATAGTTTTATTATATTTATATTCTACATCATTTTTTTCAAATTTTTTTCAAAAGAAAAGAGCGAATGAATCCAATAATTAGAGGGAATTTAAAGAGCATTAGTACCCAGAATCTTTTAACATAGAATCTTCTTTAAATAACATAGAATCTTCTTCTTCAAATCATCATTTTTTTCAAATTACAGGTTGGAACCCATTAGTAGGCCATAAAATCAATTTGGTGGGTCAAAATCAACATTTAAAAAAATGAAAGTGAATAGCATAGAAAATGTTGGAGTGCATTACACATGGTAAAATTAAATATCGATTCATGAAAATTTGTTTGAGGCATGTGAGTGTGGTTGTGTGTATAAGTGTTTGTATATAGTTGGGTGTGTTATGTTACCATGTAAAATGCATTTCTTACTTTGGGTCTCTGTGAATTATGTTGTTTTTTTTTAATGTAGACTCCAGAGTCTACATGGTATTTCTTTCACATATGACAGTTAATTTTGTTCACATTTTTCTCTCTCCAATTAGACCAAAAGCTCCTTGAGGGCAAGGACTGTATCTTATTGATTTTTGTAAGTCTTTCCTTTCCTGCTTCCAGCCTCATATTGCATCATGCAAGAATGTAACTGTAGTTATCAGGAAATACTGAAGGGCTGTGATTGCAGTGAGTCTCTGATAAATTAAGGGATTTAGATTTGGTCACATAGCCAGTGAAAAGTTACATGGATGAATTGTATAGTAGTGAAATCAGGAAATTTTAATTATATCACATAATTTTATTGGGGAAAATTTGTGAGCAGAAATAAATACTTTTATCAACCAGTAATTCTAAGTCTGCTACCTCACTGTTGGGACAACGTTCAGGGAGGCCACAAAGTCTTAGCCTTCGCTATTTTCATAAGTGTTTTTCTTCCTCTTCTCTTCAGGGGTAGCATTTGGATCCTTCATCATACTCTGTGTAGGAGGATTAATCTCACAGGCCTTGGGCTGGCCTTTTGTCTTCTACATCTTTGGTAAGTCACTTTCTCTTAAATCCAAACACCTCCGTTTCCCAAGAATTCATTTTGATGCTTACATCATCCACATTCTTCCCATATGACAGAAAATGTCCTTTGTTAAATGAAAGATGAAAAATGTGAAGGATTGGAATCTTTCTTAATCTAGTAACACAACTTGATTTAACACCTTCCTGGTGGTTCTGGGAAGCCACATTCATGGAGCAGGAGAGGCGACTATACACGTGGCACCGACTTCTAGGAAATCAGGAATGCAGCCTTGCCCTTCTGCTTCAAGTATTTTCTGTAGCATCTGTACCACCACATCTGACATGCCTCATCTAGTCACCACGTGCAGTTAAGATGTCAAGCATGGTAAAATACATTTTCAATGTGTCTTCATATTTCATTATAATCATTAGTTCTGTCCAAGATGTTTTTAACCTGTTCTTTACCAGGTGAATCTTGCAAAGCTCAATTTAAATGCCCCTTCTCCATGAGACCTTCCTGAACTTATCCCATCCTGTGATCCTTGCTGCCATTTCTTCTTTAGGTTCTGTGGGGTGTAATTATTTATTTTCCCTTATCTCCCCACTAGACTATGAAATGCGTGAGGCAAGGAATGTTTTTGTCATTTTGTTATCATCATAGTGCCTCACTTTAAAAGAGTGAATGAATCCAGTGATTAGAGAGAATTTAAAGAACATTAGTTCCCAGAATCTTTTAACATGGAATCTTCTTTAAATAATACAGAATCTTCTTCTTCAAATACCAGTAATAAAACAAGTTTCTACAGATTGCTTTGTTGTTATAGCCAAATGATGTCATTGAATACGTTCTGGCTTGGATGGCTTTCTCATTAATGATGCTAATGCCAGATCATTTTGGTTTATACATGTTAACCAGGTATTGTCAAGAAATATTTCTTCTGGAAGTTCGTAATAGACGTCTGGTTTGAATACAAATAACACTGTCTCTTGTAAATATGCCGAAAATTTTTCCTTGCCACACTGAGTTCATGGCAGGTGTTTCATAGTATGTATGACTACTCTTCTTCTTCAGTCCTGACTGTTCACATCTTCCAAAACAAGACAATAATGTGTGCATTAAGAAGTTGCTGCTAAAAATACATAACACTACAACCATGGGAGCCTTTAGAGTAATTAGCTATGCAATGACATGTTATCTCCAAAGGGCTCTGACATTGACAAATGGTGACTCTAAATTTGATAGGTAGTATTTGGAAAGCTTTAATGGAAGAAGGAGGTTTGTAGAAGGATTGAAAAAAGAAATGGGAAAATTTAGGTCCTTATGACAGAATAACTATGAATTGATAAGTGTGTGGTAGGGCGAGACACGCCACTTCACAGGCAACTCCCATCCCCCAGTACACAGATCTACCTGAAAAGTAATTTCGTCCCCACTTCTAGGTAGCACTGGCTGTGTCTGTTGTCTCCTATGGTTCACGGTGATTTATGATGATCCCATGCATCACCCGTGCATAAGTGTCAGGGAAAAGGAACACATCGTGTCCTCACTGGCTCAACAGGTACAGTGCACCCCTTGTACCCGTGGACCATACAGAGACCTCCAGGGCAGGGTGTGGGTCTCCTGGGAGAGGCACCCTCTGGCCTGTGCTAATACTCATGTTGATTAGCTATTTCCTTTCAGTCCAGTTCTCCTAGACGATCTGTCCCTATAAAGGCCATGGTCAGATGCCTTCCACTTTGGGCCATTTTCACGGGTTTTTTCAGCCATTTCTGGTTATGCACCATAATCATAACATACCTACCGACATACATCAGTACTGTGCTCCATGTTAACATCAGAGATGTGAGTATATTTCTTGTACTTCTATGAAAATGATGATAATGGCAATAAGGAGAAATAGTTCTATGCTACCTATTACATTCCGACTTTGCATGTAACTATTCATTTAACCTTCACAATGACCTTAAGAGATTGTAATGATTTCCATCTCACAAATGTGGAAATGGGACACGTAGAGGTGAGATAATTTGCCCCAGGTTACACAATACTAAGTGCTAGAGATGCTGCAGCATCTGGGCTCTTAACCACTGCGCTATATTTCCATGGCAGCTGATTCTAAAATTTCTCTTAGAAATTAACATTGCCTTTATCTGCAGCCCAGTGTGATGCAGCTACTGGCCCTCTTACCTGAGACATGCTCTTCTAGTGTGAAAAAGGATGCTAATTTCCCACAAACAACTAAGAATGTTGGGAGTGGGGGAGCAGCAGGCTAATCATTGGTCTGTGTAACTGATAACTTTTGATGCCATATGTATAAATTTCCTTTTTTCAGAGTGGGGTTCTGTCCTCCCTGCCTTTTATTGCTGCCTCAAGCTGTACAATTCTAGGAGGTCAGTTGGCAGATTTCCTTCTGTCCAGGAATCTTCTCAGATTGATCACTGTGCGAAAACTCTTTTCATCTCTAGGTAAGGATAGGCGTGTGGGTTTGGTTAGCCAATCCCTTTTCCGTGAGCATGATCTGAGAAGGATCTTGACAGCGTGTCTTCATTGCCCAGGGCTCCTTCTTCCATCCCTATGTGCGGTGGCCCTGCCCTTTGTGGCTTCCAGTTACATGGCAACCATTATTTTGCTGATACTTATTCCTGGGACCAGCAACCTGTGTGACTCAGGGTTTATCATCAACACCTTAGATGTTGCCCCCAGGTAAGAGCTCTACCTGTTTTTGCCCTCCTCCAGACTGCTCAAGAGGTGTTAGACCTTGGTTAGTGCCCGCATAATTCCTTCATGTTGTCGACACCCACTAACTGATGGCAGAATGACAAATAACTAGAAATGTCAGTATGTGGCCATGACCTAATATAGCATTTTTGGAAAAACAGTCCACAATCTTGCCTAGTAATCATTTAAATAAAAGACTTCCCAAGCTTTCCTACCAGAGGTTGGATTATATACTCTGGGAAAAGGCCTACACACATGTGTTTTGGAAAAGTTTCCAGGGTATTGATCATACTGGCTACCACATATGTATGCATTCACCATGAGCCAACTCCTGCGCTAAAGACTTACCATTTATCAACACATCTGATCCTCACAGTAATAGTAGGTAGATACTATCATTATCCCCATTTTACAGGGGAGAAGACTGAGATATAAGAAGGTTAAGTGGTATGACTATGGTCACACAAGGGCCCAGGCAGTTTGGACCCAAGCAGTTTGGCTTTGGAGTCTGTGCCCTGCCCATTGCACAGACTGCCTTCCATGCTGCGCAGCCAGAGTGGAGAAACTTGGTTCCCAGGGAGAGTACATTGCTCCCTGATTAATGACTCAGGGGCCAGGTAATTTCAGGGTTGCCAAACAGACATTGCTCTGAATATCTTTAGATGAATGAAAGTCTACTTTAGGCAAAACTACTTCGCTTTTAGAGCTGAGCTGCTCTAAAGTTGAGTTGCTGCAGAAGCTGTAGGTGGCTTTCTCTATAAAATCATTTATAAAATCCATTTTCCACAGATATGCAAGTTTCCTCATGGGAATTTCAAGGGGATTTGGACTTCTCGCAGGAATTGTCTCTTCTACTGCCACTGGATTCCTTATCAGTCAGGTTGGGCCAGTTTATTGAACATCTGCAAGTGGCAGGTATTGCTTTAGGTATTGGAAATACACACTGTGCTCTTAAAGTCTCATGATGGAAACAAGCGTGGATGTCAGGTTTCTCAGAGGAAGAAAAATAAGCTGAATTTCTCAAAATGAATAGATGTTAGATTGATAAAAATGAAGACAGACAGTATGTTTGACTTCCTAGAGGTAGACAAGCATGAAACAGTTCTTAGTTATGACCAGAGTGAATGATACATGTCAAGGAATAGCAAGAGATGAAAACAGAAAGGCAGAAGAGGAAGATCATGAAGAATCTATTCAAACTAATTTCAACTTTTAAGAAAAAAGTCACAAAAGGAAACACAAAAAGTATCCCAAGGCTAGTTTAAAGAGAAGTTAAATGGGTAAAAGGAGAATGGCTGTGAGACATTGCTGGGAGTGTGGGCAGTGAGGCCTGTTCAGTATTGGGAAATGTGGGCTGGTGAGGAAGATGAAAAGGCTGAACCAGGCTGGGATGGAAGGATTGATGAGTGTCCGTGTACAGAGAGAAGTTTTGTTTTGTTTTTAACATCTCTATGTGATCTATGGATAGTTTCCAGGTTAATTTTTACCCAATTGCTAGGAATCCACTGTGATCATAATGCTGGAACTGAGTTATGACTTACTAGGGCTTAATGAGGAGGATCACACAGGCAGACCAAATAGAACTCGTGTTACATTGAGATGGGTTGTTGTGATTGATGTCAACAGCCAAGAACAAAACAAAACAGATGAAATACAAACATGATATCTAACAGATGCCATTTTAAGGATAATTTTAAGTGAGTAATACTATATTTTCATGAATGTTGAAATCCAAATTTCCAGAAAAACATTAGTATAGTTTACTTTATGTTTGTTTAAAGAAATATTCATCCCAACTCAGAAGGCAATATGCATTTTAGAGTCATCTTGTTTCCAACAGTTTCACAAACTTTTTTTGATGACTTAAGATATTAAGTGGCTATTGCTTATTGTTCCCTATATTCTTGGTGATCAGCATTACAATACACAACATAGAGGACTACTAGAAGTGGTAGAGAAGGAGCTTGCAACATTAATAATTATTCTGAGTTTTTTTGCCACCAGGATTCTGAGTCTGGATGGAGGAATGTCTTTTTCCTGTCTGCTGCTGTCAACCTGTTTGGCCTGGTCTTCTACCTCATGTTTGGACAAGCAGAAATCCAGGACTGGGCCAAAGAGAGGACTCTCACCCGCTTCTGAGGATATAGAGTTGCAAACGTAAATGTAGTACTGAATGTTAACTTTTCAACATTTTTTACTTATACCCTACTTTTTTTATATATTCTTGACCATGGACTCAGCAGTTTTTAACTCTGGCTATGTTTTAGACTTCCCTAGAAAGCCTCTAAAACATACTGATGCCTAGGACCCACTCTAGAGATCCCAAATGAATTGGTCTGGGGTGGAGCCCAGAAACCACTAATTTTTAGATACTCTCAGGGGTTTCTAACATGCAGCCAGGGTTGACAACTGCTGGACAAACTTGAAAAGTCAGTTCTTGTTGCCTTTAAATTTACCTCTTTGGAAATTTAATTCAAGGTGAATAAAAATCTATGTGAAAATAATCACTGATAAATACCTTCATGGGGGTCATTATTGGCTACAGAGAAGATCTACTGGGAATGGTAGCCATATGTTATAGGGTTCAGCACAGAACAGAATTTGAAGCTGTAATCTACAGAATTAACATTTTCATTGTTTTTTAGACATTGTAAAACATGGATGTTTATTTATATGGTTAAATTCTATTAAAATTACATGCTAAAATTAAATAGACTACTTTCCAATTATTTAGATTAGGATGACTTCCAGTGGATGAAACAGATATTTTCTTATTCTAGCCATTGCAGGAGATTAACGACTGGAAAATGAATGAGGTTATCTAGAAATCGGGGAGAGTGAAGATAGAATTGGAAAGCTACTACTGTGAGAAGAATGGATGTGAGGGGAAGCAATGTAGATACTTCCAGAAGGAACAGAGAGATAGTTTAGAGTGAGATATAATGAAAATTGGAAGGACATGACAGAGGCACTTTCAAGTGAAATGACAATTAATGTGGGGGAGAAAAATACTGAAGGTATAACAAGATGAAACAGGGCATCACATCTCTCATATGTGATACTTTCTACCTTTTGAGGGTAGAAAAAGATTGTTTGACCTTCTTCATATTTTCCTTATTTTCTCAAGATACTCAAATAGGGGTCATCAACCCTAGCAGAAATTAATTCTGGCTCCTACTACTTAAAACACATTCTTTATGTTGTCTCCATAGAGCTAATTCTGGTTTTGCCACTTTTCTAGAGAAAAAGTTTTTGCTGTATTTAAAATCCCAATAGAACCACAAAGTCAAGAACCTTGGGCTAATTTAGCAAGTGAAGAAAATCTCCTAATGCAAATCAACAGGTATATTTGAGCAGATGTTTTCAGGGAAACAGAGTGTCAGGCCCCTGAGAGTGACACTAAGATGAGAACACTGGTCCTGCCTTGTGGGTATTGATGATACAAAGAGGAAGGGGAATTTGTAGAAAACTAAATGAAGGGGGAAAAAAAGAAGGATGAGTATAATGGATAAGCAAATTATATTAATAATATATACATACAAAAAAGAAACACCCCCCTCAAAAGGCAGACAACCCAATGGAAAGATGGGCAAATGACTTGAATAGGAACTTCGTAATAGAGAAATTTTCAGTGACACAGCAGCATATAAAGATATTCAACTTCATAAGTCATTACAGAAATGAAAATCAAAACCACAATGAGATGCTACTCTATACTTAACAGAAAGGCTAAAATGAAAGAAGATGGAAAACAAAATGTTGACAAGAGTGTGGAACAACTGGGACTTTCATATACTATAAATGTGGGTACAAATTAGAACTTTGGAAAGTCGCTTAGCAATGTCTCCTAAAGCTAAATGTACAATTCCAATGACTCAGACATTTCACTTAGAAATGCACACATACATTCATAAAAACATGTAGAACAATGTTCATAGGAGCACGAGCTGTAATAGCCCAAACAGGAAACAACTAAATTGCCTGCTAGGTGAAGAATGAATGAGTAAATAAAATCATGGTCAATTCATATAGCAATAAGAATGGACAGGCCCCAGTGCACAACACCACAGATGAGTCTCATGAACACAAGATAGAATGAAACAAGACAAAGAGTACATTCTTCTAATGTTTATATAGAGTTTTTAAAAGCAGACAAAACTATCCTGTTAAAAATCAAGTTAGTGCTTTCCCTTGGGTGGAGGTGGGAGTTGTGACTGGATGGGGGTGCTTAAGAAGGGCTCCTGGGGTACTGGCAATATTTTGTTCCTTGACTTGGGTGCTAGTCACGTGGATGTGTTTGCTTTGTGAAAACTGTACATTTATGATTGTACACTTTTATGTATGTAAAACCTAAAACATTT
>CAUYPO010011830.1:0-13797 GCA_963574435.1 Cheirogaleus major
AGTTGTCTGTTTTTGTTTTTGTTGCTTGTGCTTTTGAGGTCTTAGGTATGAATTCTTTGCCTAGATCAATGTCTGGAAGAGTTTTTCCTAGGTTTTCTTCTAGGATTGTGATAGTTTCAGGTCTTACATTTAAGTATTTAATCCATCTTGAGTTGATTTTGTATATGATGAGAGACAGAGGTCCAGTTTCATTCTTCTGCATATGGAAATCTAATTTTCCCAGCACTATTTATTGAAAAGGGTGTCCTTTCCCTAGTGTATGTTTTTGTCAACTTTGTCAAAGATCAGTTTTGCTATAGATAGGCATTTTAACAAATACCCAAGTGATTCACCTACACATTAAAGCTGAAGAAGCAGAGATAGAAAAATCAAGTCCCTCAAGACAAGAGAATGAAATGAGATGACTCCTTCCTGCCAGCCCTAGAAGAAGGTGGAGTTGGAGGTGAGACATGTCTCCTTACCTCCCTTCTTTGGATTAAAGTCTAGAGAGGGGAGTAGAGGATGGACTGAGAGAAAGCTGAGAGCACAGGGGCTTTTGCCCCATTTCCCACAGAAAAGGCCCACCATGAACTGTGCCTCCACACGCCAGGGGTGGCTAGAGCAGGGATAGAGCAGCAGCACAGTCTGGTGGACTAAGAGAAGGCCTGAGTTGGTACTCTGAGCTGCCCTTGATTCTTGCAGTGGGGAAAAGACACAGCAGTCCCAACCATAACTCAGAGACTGGCTGGGAAGAAGCAAAGGTGATAAAGCATCCCCAGGCTGGCAATGAATGAGACTCACAATTAGAACTTCGGAGCTTCCCCAAGTGGGGCAGAATTAGTGAGGAAACACCCCTTACCCTCAACAGCCAAGGACTTTAGCATCAAGGCTGGCAAAATGCCCAGGATCCATGTAGACAAGGGACATTCTTGTCATGGAGCCAAAAGGAGCTGAGAACTGTGCAAATTCCCCCTTTCCAATAGCCAGGAGATCACAAAACTGTCCCCCTTCCCCATGCACCCCAACACCAGCACGGACAGATGGGGGCAGGGGGAGAAAACTAAAAGTCTGACCATTTATCCAGATAAGAAGAGCTCCTTAAAGATGCTGTTTAAATTACTGAATCAGAATGAGTTTCCTGCAGGAAGCAATATTAAGACACACACACACACACCCTTGCAGAAATACAAGGAGGATAGAAATTCAACAGTAGAAGATGACTTTATCTTTCTTAGTACATGACAGAATATCAAAGGTAAAATAAGAAGATTGAACACCTAAAAGACATTAATGAAGTTGATCTTGTATATAAATGAGATACAGGAAAGTGTGCTTAAGAGTGGTGGATCCAAATACCAAGCTGCATTTATTTACTAAATAACCTTGTACCTCAGTTTCCTTATCTGTAAAATGGGTATAATAATAGTGCCTACCTCACAGAATTGTTATAAAAAACAAAGCTTAGCATGTAATAAGTATTTAATGAATATTAGCTCTCATTATTTTTGGTCTATGGGACTCCACATCCTAAAAATACCTCCTCTTTTCACATGCCCATTGGACAGTCACAAAAAATTGAGCATTTATTAGGCCACATAAAAAAACTCATTGCAAAAAGTAGAAACAGCGTGGACATGTTCTGGGAATGGTTCTGTAATAGCTGATATAAATAAAGAATTGACTCGGGTCAAAAAGAAATAAAAGTGAATTACAGAACACCTACACAATAATAATATTGGAAACTTCATGTACTAGAACTTACAGGCTGCAACTAAAGGACTTTTTAGTCTTGCGAATATTGGTATAAAAATACTGAATAAAATACAAGCAAGCAAGATCCACTAACACACTAAAAAAAAATCATTTACCACAACCGAGTGGGGTTTATTCCAACACATTCATGCTTGGGCACATTATATCCTCACAACAACCCTGTGCACTAGGTCCTGTTATTAGCCCTGGTTAGCAGATAAGAAAACTGAGGTGCAGAAATATTGAGTAATTTGCCGATGGACACTAAATGGCAAAGCCAAGTAACAAACCTAGGTAATCTGACCTCAAGTTCTTCCTTTGAAACTTAACAAGGACTCCCTGAGCCTTTCTCAGCTTCAGTTTTCTCATCTACAAAATAAGAGTCAATAATTTTTACCTCTTGGGGTGGATGAGACAAATAAGACGTGGAGCTGGTGGGTAGGGGAGGCACTGATACTGTCTTTATCTGTTTCTGTATTGTTTGGCTTCTTCTAATGAACATACATTATTTATGAATTTTTTAATCAAGAAAATGTTTTTTTAAAGGCCAAAAGAGTGCCGGGCACAAAGAGGCACCCAATACAGACATTATGTCTGAAAGCAAAGTCAGAGATTCCATTTGACTTAATAGAAATTTCATCAGCTCTGGAATCTTGAGTGTAAAGAGAAGAAGTAAGATAGGGCAATAGCTGGAGGAAAATTCAAGTGAGAAGTTTTTACTTTCAAATGAGAAGGGCTTGTACATCCTAATGTAAGGGCCGGAGCCAGCAGAAGCGAAAGGGAATTGGTTCAGGTGAATGGGAATTACAGCCAGTGGAGCAAAGGCCCAAGGAATTGGGAGGCTGGGGAAAGGGTGGTCCTGAAACCTCCCTGGATGGATTAAATTATTTGGGGGAATATTAATAGCAACTAAATATTGGTAGATAAACCCCATTTTATAAGCACCGTGAACAACAGGCCTCCCCGAGGAAACAAAAATAATCAAGATCATTTTGGAAAATAAGACAGGAATTAAAAGGACTCTATGGCTTCCTTTATTTATCTACCTGGTTCTGGGGGATGTGAGAATAGGTTTTCTGAAGAGGAGCCAACAGTTTATTTTTCCATTTGTGGGTTGTGATGGTAAAATGATTGTTGACCAAAGAACATCTTTTCAAGCGGCTTCCCTTGGTGTAGGTCAGAGGGGCAACAGGGGGAGTTATTTCTGCAGCTGGGAAAAAGGTTCAGAGCGTCTTCCTGGAACTGGCTCTTATTTGAGAATCTAAAATAGATTTGAAATGCTGTGCTATTTGGGAATCGGGGCCTATTCATGCTAAGCACATCTGTTGGTAGCTGTTGAAATTCAAATAAATTCAAATAAAGTGCAAGTAATGCTCATATTACACTTACCGATTTCAAGTTTAAAAAATACATATACAAAAAACCTATACCCTGGTTGCTGTCACTGCCTAACACACAATATGGACAGCCTTGATTTTCTGCTAGGCATAGTTGCTTTGAACCTGAGCCACAACATTTAATTCCTTTAAAAATGCCCCTTCCTTCCTACCTGAACTTTTCAACTGAGATTCATTTTCATTTTCAAAAGCTTAAATATGAACTATATCAAATAGTTCTATAGTTTGGTTTTGATCATTTCACAGCCTTCAGTAGTTGAAATGAGGTTGTTGGACTATTAAAGTCATAAAGCCAGGATTGAATAAATCCATTTTCCTCTTTGTCTTCTCTCTAACTTTAGTAAATGAAATGTTTCATATAGGTGCTGTGATTAAGGAAACTTGAGTGATTTATTTATACATGATCCCATCCCCTAAAGGATTTGAGGTATCGTTAAAAAGGTAAACACAGGACAGCAAAATAAGGGAACATGCCTTTTAAAACTCAGCCTTGGGCCCAGCGTTGTGGCTCACGCCTGTAATTGTAGCACTCTGGGAGGCCAAGGCGGGTGGATCGTTTGAGCTCAGGAGTTTGAGACCAGTCTGAGCAAGAGCGAAACCCCGTCTCTACTAAAAATAGAAATAAATTATATATACAGAAAAAATTAGCCGGACATGGTGGCGCATGCCTGTAGTCCCAGCTACTCGGGAGGCTGAGGCAGGAGGATTGCTTGAGCCCAGGAGTTTGAGGTTGCTGTGAGCCAGGCCGACAGCACAGCACTCTAGCCAGGGCAACAGAGTAAGACTCTGTTTCAAAAAAAAAAAAAAAACAACTCAGCTATGACTCTCTTATAGTGATCTACCAAGTGTGTTGAGAGAAGTAGAAGAACCATTTTAAGGTTGTTTTTCTTTTTTTCTTACTAATTAAAACTTTTGCAAAGTATTTCAAGTGACATATTCATGTCATTACCTGAGAGTTTACAATACTATAATAGGTACCACTTTACATGAATTATCTCTTTTAATTTAAATCTCATAATTATCCAACAAAGTATGTGTTATTATTTCTATCTTATAAAGGTATCTGAGGCTTACAAATAATAGGTAATTTGCCCAAGATGACACACACAGCTAGATTGAAAACCATGTCTGTTATTTGAGCCATTAACTTCCAGTCTAAACTATGCCTTTTATATGGGAAGCAGTAAAGGAGAAGGTAAATAGGAAATTAAAATATAATTAGGAATTACATACAACAAATAAATTCACTTATAATAGATGAAGACCTTTGTCTAAACCCAGGCAAACACTTAAAAGAATCACTACGGTAAAAATAAAGCATCAGGAAGGAGGAAGACAAACAGATGACACTGACATCCCAGAATAAGTCTTTGTGGACAAAGGTGTGGCAATAATCGCACACGCTTGGTAACTTTCACCACGTGTTCCTCACCTTCTGCAGCACCTTTGGGAAACGTGAGCGTTCGTTTGTTCTCTGTAAGGTTCTGGTGTGGTGAAAGATCCTGACTCTAGGAAGCTGAATGACTTACCATGTGACACTAATACTCCTGGTTTCTCCTGTTAAACTTTTTGCTGTCATCTGTATGTTGAAAACTACAATAGATGTTAAAATCTATAATGTTCAACAACTAGTATAGCTGTCTCACCCCAATTTTATTTACAGGAGAAAAAGCAATTATTTTATTATTCTATGTCATAGCAATTTTCACTTTTGTCTACATGTATAATATGCACAATAAGTGGAATTATTATTGGGCTCCCCTCCACCATTAAATAATAAATTTTTCCAGTTTTCAAAATTATAATTCTAATGACTATGTAACAGTCTGTTGAGTTCATGTACTATAATTTATATTCAGCTTTTTTTGTTTCTAGTTTTTTTCTATCACAAGCATCTTTCCAAGACCTTTTTATGCATATAATTTACTCAAATTTCTTCATATGTGAATAGTATATTTTTATGTCCTCTGACCATTTATCTCTGGAGGTTTTAATATTTTTGAAGATTTGAGTACCTTCTTTATTTGTTATATATACTAACTTCTTTTCGATCCCATTAATAACAAATGTTTCCCAATCATGTTGCTCTTCTTGTATGTTACAATCATTATTAGTTTTTTATGTTACAGTCATTTTTTTCTTGATGTTTTTGCTATTTTTTTCCTGGGTGATTTCCATTGTTGCCATAATCGTTTCAAAGATACTATCCCTCTAAAGATTTCATAAATATTTAATTCTTTTTTCTCCTAGCTTTGCTGAAAAGTAAAGCTAATATTTAACTCTTTAATCCACTAGGATCTTATTCTGGTATGTGGTGTCAGAGCTGATCTAAATCACTTTTTGCTTTGTTTATAATTATTAGCTAGTTATACTGGCAATTATTAAAATATAATTAGGCAATTAAATATTTCCCTAATTTTGTGATAATGTATCATACATTACATTTATTTCCACATGTCCCACACTGCTTTATTTAATTAGTTTAATAATTTACACTTTATACTTTATGTTTTAGGATTTCCTGGGGAAATTCTGAGGACTAGCTTAGCATCACAACTGACAATTTCTTTGTTAGTGCAGAATTTCAATATTTAACAAATAATAACTAACTTGGTGAAAATTGGTTTTCTGTATTATAATGTGGTATATATCTCAATTTGTTTACCTTGTTTTATATTTATATATTTCAATGAAGATTTATAGCTCAAAGCTGGAATTTATTCCAAAAATAGAATTTATTCCTTTTTTATTGGATTATTGAGCTGGTAGTTACCATGATAAAGAAATTTCCTAATTATGATAAATTTGCTATAAACCCAGTCCTTTGATAAACTCAGATAGGCTAATAAATTTAAACAAATTTCTTAGGCTTTCTAGACATGCAGTGTTTTCTGCAAATAATCATAATTTTATCTTGCCCTTTATTGTATCATTCCATTGGCACAAAGTGAACGCCCAATAAATGGCAGTTGCCCTTATTTGTCTATTAGAAAGAATTCTAGGCTGGAGAGTAAAGCAATTTGCATCCTCCTTTCAGTTCCTCAACTGAGGAAGCCATTGATGAAGCACCTTTTCTTGTTTCATGGGTCGAGCAACAGGCTAGGCACTTGGCATCAGCCATCTTGCCCAAGGCACAGAACAAACCTACAAAGTATATAATTATTAAACATTGCAGTTGAGGAAACTGAAATTTAGCAGGTAGGTATATGCTGCCCATTCTAGGCCCAAAGAAGCAGTAAGAAATGGAACACTGAGGTGCCTAACTATGGTGGTAGACATATAGAAGGCTGTGGGATTGTGGCTCTGAGCTCCTGTGACCTGGCAGGCAGGTTTATTGCTGCCTAAGGGCTGCATTGACCTTGAACTTTGGCCAAGGGTCTAGGAGGTACCAGGGAGGGACTCTCAGAGCTGAATCAGCTCACTTGCATCCTTATATTGTGCATATGTTTTGCATTTCCTATTTCTGGGTCACAGCAAACCTAAGTGAAAGCAGTCCTGTAGGTGGTCTGTGTTTTTGTTTTCATCCACCTTCCAACCCAATCAGCCCTTAGAGGTCTGGCCTAGCTCAGCTGAGTTAAGGAATTTGTGTAAGATCTTATAAATAGTGAATGATGGAGTAAGTGGCTTGCTCCATAACTGGTGGTCTTTCCCTTCTACCAGTGATATCTACATCAGCAACTTGACTTAGGTCACTTCATCTCTCTGAGCTGTGGTTTTCTCATCTGAATATGGAAGAGTCAGATAAGATGGTCTAGTTTTGACAGGCTGACTCTGTTCTTGAATGTGTATTATACACATCTTGTCTTTTCTTCAGGATTGCAAATTCTTCAAAGACAGAAGCTACACTTTCCAAATCCTTGAGTTGCTCACATTGCTTTGCACATAACAGGTGCTCAATAAATATTTGTTGATACAGAATGAATGAATAAAACACAGAAAATTATCTTAATGCTTTTCCCACAAGAGAGATTTTTAATGCTCAAACACAAGTCCCTGTGGAGTCTCCTAAAAGTCTCATCATTGCACATTTCAATTGTGGAATCTCTTATAAATACTGCATTTGTCGTGAGCCTTTTTGCAAGAAGATGCTTAGCACAGGCTCAGCTTGTTTTCATCTTGTTTTCAAAGAATCAGGGTTAGGAAAGCAGGAACCTAGGAAGGATCAAGGTGGGAACTGTGGTAGGTAGACTTTTCTCTAACAAAGCTGTTTGGATTATTTTATCTTTGTGCTGCTGTTATAGCAACAACATGACAAAACTAACTGTTCAAATTTAATAAACTAGAGCCTGTCCAAACCCAATTTTGAATAAAGGACTGACGATGGTACGCGTATCTTAACATCTCTGTTTGGGCATGTGATAGGAAACTAACTCTTATGTTCCTGTCTTTAACATAAACATACAATGTTTAAATGTACCCTTAGAAAATATAGTACAATACTAGTACATTATTTAATAAGAGTATTCCTTTTCATGCAAAAAAAAAAAAAAAAAAAAAACACCAAAGGAAGGTACACAGCCTCCAAGAGGCATAGAATCTATGGATTTTGTAATTGCTGTTTTTAAACTTAAAATCTCATTGAAGTCATTAGTTAAGATTTTTATGGCTGAATAATTCCGAGAAGATATCCCAACAAACCTACTGCCCCACCTCATCCCCAGCCAATGGGGGGAGAGAAGGAAGACCGACACTACCAATAGTTACAACAGTTATTTTTGGAATTAAAAACAGGAATTTGCAGCATTCACAAGTGTCTGGTTTTGTCTCTTGAGCTTCACAAAGACCAACATTATACTGAGACTATAAAATTGTTCTCTGAAACTAGAAGGAAAATCTGAGGGAAATTAAACATTTTTTGTTGAAAATCATTTAACCTTAGAATGTCAAAAATTGATACTAAGTTTTATATAAAAGGAATCATAGGGGGAAAGCTAAAAAGAATCAAACAGTTTCTTATGAGCCATGGTATTTGCAGGAAAAGAGAAAACATTACATAAGCCAAGGACAGTTTCTCTAACACGGATACAAAGAGGAATGATGTAATAGCAGCTGCAGGTTTGTGCTACCACATGAAAGAATGGTGCTTTTGATATCATTTAACTAAATCAAAATATTCAGTTAGTTCAACCTGACAAACAGGCAAGAAAGTCACAAACAAATATCTTTACTTTCAAAAATTTGTTTACTACTTTGTAATGGGGTTAACTTATTGTCCTAGTACAGGAAAAAGAAAACATCATGCTAATTAAATTTAGTAATAACTTATTCATAATATGGATCATTTTATATTTTCAGTGTTCTTTTAGGCTGCCAAAGAAGGTATGGGGCTCACTTATAGAAAATGCCATGGTACCCTGAACTGAGATGGTCCTGAATTCTCTAGACTATCAGGAGTCTAGAGAAGTCTTTCAGGCTTCCTAGTATTATTTTAAAGTTGAAAAAAGAAGAAATAAGAACCTCCTTACCTAAATAACTTTGGAGTTTTTTGTTTGTTTTGTTTTTGAGACAGGTCTTGCTTTGTCCCCCAAGCTGGGGTGCACTGGCACAATCATAGCTCACTGCAGCCCCAGACTCCTGGGCTCAAGCAATCCCCCTGCCTCAGCTTCCCAAGAAGCTGGGACTACAGGTGCACCACCACACCTGGCTAATTTTTTAATTTTTTGTAGAGATGAGATCTATGTTGCCCAGGTTGGTCTCAAACTCCTGTCCCCAAGGGATCCTTCCGCCTTGGCCTCACAAAGTGCTGGGATTACAGGTGTGAGTCATGGTGCCCAGCCAACTTTGGTCTTCATAAATGCTCCAATAGGCTATGTTTGGTGGCTCATGCCTATTATCCCAGCACTTTGGGAGGCCAGGAGTTTGAGACCAACCTGGGCAACACAGCGAGACCCCATCTCTACAAAAAATAAAAAACTTAGGCGGGTGTTGTGGTGCACACCTGTAGTCCCAGCTACTCAGGAGGCCAAGGCAGGAGGTTCACTTGAGCCCAGGAGTTGGAGTGAGCTGTGATCACGCCACTGCACTCCAGTCTAGGCAACAGAGTGCAACCCTGTCTCAAAAAAAAAAAAAAAACTCCAATAAAATTTATTTGGCTCTTGAGTTAAAATGATCCAGCTTTATGGGATGACTATTAAGCTGCTGTTCTGTATTTATTCAAGTTAAATTTCATGTAAATCCTTAAATTGCATGAATTCAACTATAATTTCTAAAAGAGCCAGACCAGTGTGAACCTAATTCCAGGTACACTTTTTGGGAACAGTTGCCTATTTGGACTCTACCTGTACAGCATCTCACTATCTTACCTCCAACCACAGGAGACTGAGGATTGGCTATTGGAATATTTGACAGAGGTGAAACTCTCATAAGTATATTTTCAAAATTTTTCAATTTTGAAAGGAGAATAGTACCACTTGACTATTTATAGCTTCTGGTATTAGATCAGGAGAGAAAACATTCTTTAAATCATGGAACAATTTAGGAATGGGGAAATAGTCTAGTGCTTCGTTTCAGCACCCCCAGGGATGTGCTTCCCAAGGCTCTCACGGGAGAAGCTGAGGGTTATCAGAGTGTGGATTGGCTTTGTATCTAAGATTTCCCTTCCTAAGGAATATCAGGCACAGAGAAATGATTGAGCAGGTTTATAGAATCTAACACATAAAGCGAATTACATTTAGGTGCATTTGGAATGTCAGCATGTATTGTTTTCTGATGAACATCCAAGTCCTACTAGATTTGCCTTAAATAGAATAGTTGATAAGGACAAAATAAGTTCTGATTTAATATAATTTCTAATTATTTAATCAATAAAATACAATATTAAACATACCCCTAAATATGTATATTATACTAGTTTACAAAGCAATTGTAATGGGTTTTCTATTTACATTTATATATCATACATCCTTTTCTGTAAAAAAAAAATTGAAGCTAAACTTAAATAGCTTACATGTTCATCCTTTCCTTGTTGGGATAAATTCCTTTAAAGATATTACAATTATAAATGCCCCAGGTGTACTTCCTGTCTTTAATTTTCACCCCTCTAAACTATCCTTTATGGGGGAACCTTGAGTTTTTATCCCAAAATACAACTCCATCCAGGGCTTTACAGAAAAGGTCCAAATCCTTAGCAAGCCATGCAAGACCTTTCACCATCCAACTATGGCCCCAGTAACCTATTTTAATTCATAAGAATCTCCCACTCAAAATGCCTGATGTCTCCATGTTGTTAGTTCAGGTATTTCAAACACCATTCTCCTTTGTCAATTACCCCCATTCTAAATATGTTAGTCTGATAGTTTTCAACATTATAAAACTTATATACACACTGGGTAAAACATCACTCTTTGCATTACCACAATGGAGTTACTAAACCCATTGAAAAGACGTGATACCATTGGTAAAATTTCAGCATCTATTATACTGACTTTGACTTTGATCATTAAAGCCAAATTTTATATTTCTTTTTGTGTTCAGATTGTTCTTTCACACAGGAAAAAAAAAGAAGAAAAATTGTTTTTATTCCCTTAGGCAGTTTCTCAAACACTTTCATAATCTTTTGTTAATTTTGAATTGATACATATTTATTGGAGAAGTTTGAAAATAAGCAAAGAGAAAAGGAAGAAAAAAGAAAGCCATCCATATTTCGGGAGATAAGATAATAGTGCTTATTTAGCACTATTATCATTTTCATCCACACTTTTCACATATTTTACTGTCCATATATATTTTCTTACAAAAGCAGGATCATACTATACATCTTGTTTTGCAACTTGCTTTTTAAAAAACCTAATGCAGTATTACAAACATCTTTATATACTAGTAAAACTTCATAATTTTAGTGGCTATTATTTTTTATATGGAAATAACTTATTTAAACAATTCCTAATTGTTATATATTTAAATTGCTTGAAGTACTTTCCTGTTACATACAATGCTGTAATGAACATTCTCGAGCCAAAATCTTCACCTACATCCTCAATTATTACCTTAGCACAAAATTTTAGGCGCAGAACTGCTGAGTCAAACTGCATGCCGATTTTATTTATTTACCTATTTAATAAGGCAACACATATAAGATGTACAAAAACTCAAAGGGAACAATAGGATATTCAGTGACAAGTAACTGTTCCTCCTTCCTTTTCCTCCAAATGTCCATTCTCCCTTCTGGGAGACAGCTGCTTTTAGTAGTTTCCATTTATTTTTCCAGAGATAGTTAATGTATTTATAAGTATATACATATAAATCCTTTAATAGGCATATTAAGAAATTAGTGAAATGATTTCAATAATGAAATCTGTTTTATAATTTCATATGCTAGATCATCATAGGCACAAAGCTTTCTACAATTAGGCAACATTCATTATTTCAGTTCTGTTTTATTACTTAATTTAGGTTTTAACCTTATGTAATAATATATCACTTATCATCTACCATGATATTTTATCTTCATTGGACACTCCAAAAACATTTTATTATAGAAAGTTTCAAACATACCCCAAAAAGTAGAGAGAATACAATAAACTCCCAAGTGCCCAACCAGTATGCACATTTTAAGGCTTCTAATAAACAATGCCAAGTTATTGTCTATAAAAGGTTTTTAGTGATTTATACTCTTGTCTGCTGTGTATGAGATTTATACTATCTTCATTTTTGTATTGTTGAATTTTATAGTTGCTGCCACCAATGTTATATGTGTATCTTTTTTAGCTAGAATAACTTGTTGGTAGGAATAGAAAATAATAGGAAAAATAAGGTATAGTAACTTTTGTCGCAATAGGACAATAGACTTCATCTAGCATTGTAATGCCAATCTACTTGGCATAGCTTCCTGGTTCAATGTGTTTGGAAGAATTATGAGAACACATTCAGGGTCTGTGGGGGAAAGTGCTAGGATTGATTAGCAACATCTACCATCGGAAGAGGAGGGAGGATTGATGGCCTCTTCGACATATAAAGTTTGCTGATTCTGCCTTAGCTTATGTGTATAAAAGTATAATTTTTTTTTACTCTTCTTAAGTTTTCCTAAGGGGATATAGCTATTTACTTATAGGTTCCCAATGCCAGACATTATATTGACAACTTTTCTTAAAAATAATTTGCTCTTTTGAAATGAACTAAATGCTGTTGGTCTATATGTAAAGAGGACACTGCTGCACCATCATCAGGGGTGCGTGTGTTGGGATTGTATTCTTAGCAGGGAGGAATGGCATTTGTCCAGGCACTCAGCTCTGTGTGGCTCCATGCAGGGCCATCAATTTGTTGAAGTCTTTGATGTGTATGATCATGGAACAGAGATGCTAACTGACCCATGACAGATCAAACCCCAAATCTTACCATTTTTAATGCCACATTTAAATTTACTGAGCTAGTCAACCACAAAAAAAATGTATTTAAAAAACCAACTAAAGTAGTATATCAAGTACTTAAGGACTGCTGTTTCATGAATGTATAGAATGGTAAATCTGGAAGACATCATGGACATCACTGAGACCAGTGGGCCAAATCCAGCCTGCTGCTTGTTTTTGTAAATAGTGTTGTACTGGAATATAGCCAGGCCCACTTGTTTACGTGTTGTCTGTGGCTGCTTGCTCACTACCCCAGCAGAGTTGAGTAAAAGTGAGAGAAGCTGTATGGACCACAAAGCCTGACACATTTACTATCTGGCCCTGTACAGAAAAGGTTTGCCAACACCTGATTTAAACCAACCTTTCACTTTAGAGATGTGGAGATTGGGTCTCACAGAGGTTATGTAACTTGTTTGGGATAATTCTGCCATCTGAGAAAACAGCCGGCAGAATTCCCAGAATCCCCAGTGGTAGGATCCAGAGCTATGGACTCGTAAGTTTTTCGCAAGGTAGAGAGCATTTTCACTTCTTCTGGAAGCCCTCCTCTACCTTCTCAGGCAAGTTGCCCTCCCTCCCCCCGACCTCCGAGACTTACAGCAAGGACAGAATGAATACTCATACCCTTCATCATCACATTTATCATGCCCGATTGTCAGCATTTACCTTTCCCACTAGGCTGTGAGTGCGTCGGGGACAGGGACCATACCATGCTTGTCTTTGCAGCCCAGAGGCCTAGCACAGATTACAGAATACATATCTAATACCTGTTTGTTAAATGGTTTGCATTTGCCACCTCATCTTTTTCTGTAGCTATTTTAAGATAAAATTCAACCACTGTGAAGGTAAGATGCAAGTTGTGGTTTATAATTTTCCATCATTCCTGACCAAGACCCCTCACTGAGACACAGCAATAGGAGATGTCCAGAGCCAAACACTGTGACAGGAAGGACACAAATCTCGGTTTTTTTCATTGCATCTACTAAGTAATGGCCCCAAGCCTCAGAGGCAATCTAGACCTGTATTCCCAGTGTTGTGGCCCGTTTGCAGGATGGAGGATGAACACAAAACACAAAGAAACACACAAAGAAAGACACGGACACACATAAAGACGGCACAAGACTGCAGCGCTGAACGCACCAGTCCTTTTATTTTTATACCCTAAAAATCAAAGTTACTTCCTTATACGTGACCACCCAGGCATTGCAGCAATGGCCATAAATTCTGGAACACGTAGCCTAAGGACACAGATGTCCCCTGACTCAAGGTTTCCAGGCAGTTGCTCAAAGCATAGGTCAGAGGCTGAGATAAGCAAAGGTTAAGCAAGG
>CAUYPO010011831.1:0-10446 GCA_963574435.1 Cheirogaleus major
TGTAGAGTTACATAATGTGAGCCGTGCGCGCCACCTGGGGACTGGACTCGCTTGAAGCTCTGGCATGTGGGGGGGAGGGGTGGTAGGGGCAATGTATGTAACCCTAACAATATTTGTACCCCCATTATATGATGAAATAAAGGGAAAAAAAATACAATCCAAACAACAACAACAACAAAATAAATAAAAAGGCCAATATTCGACAAGAAAGTTATGAGACATGCAAAGAAATAAGAATAAAAGCAGTCAATAGAAATTATCTTTGAGTGTCTCCAGAGATTGGATTTAGCACACAAATAGTTGAAAGCAGCTATTATAAATATGTTCAAATAACTGAAGACAATTATGTTTAAAAATTAAAGCATGATGATAATCACTCACTGAGTAGAAAATCTCAAACAGTTGGAAATGATTTTAAAATTGGAGATTCAAATTGGAGAAACTGTCCAGAGATGGTGGACTTGTAGCAACCCACAAGCATGGGGCTCTCAAGGAAAAAGTAACAATTGCAGGGAGATGCCTACTTATGGGTAGCTCTTCCCAGAAAGAACATTGTGAAATCATAGAGAAGCAATGTGTGACCCTCAGTGTGAAAAAGAAGGTAATGGGACAACATGTTGGAAAAGATCAGAGTGATCTGTATACACGCGGGGAGGACTAGGAGGATAGAGTGCTGGGACATGGCACTCATGCCTCAGGCACTGTGGCCTAGTTGTGAGAGCTCTCCCTCCCTTTGCCTGCATGGATGGGGACCTGCCTGGAGTCTGTGCAGAGTCATTGCACTGGAGAACAGGCGTGGTGGGGATCAAGCAGCAGCTAATCCTAGGTTTCTATAGCTAAAGCCACCCTGTGCTCTCATGTGCATGGTGCCAGGTCAGCACAGGACTCAGCTTTCATATCATCCCCACCAGGTGGGGGAGGGAGCAATCTAATGGGCGACTCCTCTGAGCTGTACCCTGTGACTGGCAGCCAAGTGCCCCTCCCCTACAGTGCAACGTGATCTGAGCATGAGAGTTGACTAGGGGACTGCAGGTTCCAACCTGGGAGGCTTTGGGCAACTGCTTCAGCAGGTCTTGGAGGGGATGGGGAGGAATCCTCAGTTTCCTTGGCTGCTGGAATCGACTTCCACCCACTCCCTACGGTTCTCGAGACTGTAGAACAGCCTACTCTGACTCTGTCCTCTGACTCTCTCCTCCAGCTCATATCAGCCTGCTGCCTGCTTGGCTCTACTTCCAGCTCTGAGGCCCTGCTCAGAAGCCCTGTTTCTGGCTCCTTCCCAGTCTCAGCTCTGAGGCTTTCATGCTGGAGCCCAAGGTTACTCCTGAAGCTCCAGAGCTCGTATCAGGCCTGGGACACTGTCCCCAAGATTCCAGTGCTGCACCTGGACTCCAAGACCCCCCAGCTCCAAGAGCCTCCACCAATGTCACAAAGCTGGCAGAATTGCTCTAAAGTCCAACACCTGGCCAGGGGCCCCTAGCCTGGAGCTGCCAGTATACTGAGACCTAGTTTGAGCAAATGTCCACAGCATGGGAAACCACGATCACTGCCTAGAAAGCTTCATCTGGATGCCATTGTCACCTCTGTGGGGAAACCCTGGGCAGAGCAATCCCCAGAATGCCAGCCTCCACGTGGAGGGTCTCACCCAGCTTCCAACTCAAACTTCCTATAACTGTCCTGTGAACAACCCAACACCCAGCACAAAGGTCATCCAGCACAGCTTCAAAAGTGGCAATCACAGGAGGACAGGACAAATCAGAACAGCTGCATTGCAGGCTTCTGGTGCACACCCCCCTCCCTGCCACGTCAACATTCCAGAGTAGCAAAAAAAGGGCCATCTAGGGATGTACTCTTCTAATTAAGCAGGAGAGTTCCCCACAAAGAACACAGTCTCTGCATACATATTAGCTCTGAATCAAGAAAAGAGGTTTCAGATGAGAAGAAACCAGAAAAAGAAACCTGGCAACATGAAAAATCAAAACAGTTTGACACCCCCAGGGGAACATGATGAAGCTACAGTAGTGTACTCCACCCATAGGGAAATTGCCAAATGACAGAAATGGAATTCAGAATATGGATGGAAATTAAGATGAATGTAATTTAACAGAAAGTTGAAAAACAACAAAAAGAAACAAAAAAAATTAGAAAATTATTTAAAAATAATTGAAAAAGTCAATTTAGAAAATTATTGAAAAAGTCACTAAAGAGCTAGACAACATAAGACAAGAAATAATAGAACTTAAAGAAATGAAAGAGTCATTTAGGGAATTTCAAAACACATCAGAAAGCATCAGCAACAGACTAAACCAAGGAAAAGAAAGAATCTCAGAGCTTGTAGACAAGGCTTTTGAGATAATCCAGTCATTTAATGAGACAGAGAAGGGAATAAAAAAGGTGGAGCAATCACTTAGGGAGATATGAGACTATGCAAAGTGAACTAACATGAATTATAGATATCCCTGAGGGTGAAGAAGAAAGAGCTAAAAGCATAGAAAATCTATTCAAGGGAAATATTGAGGAAAGCTTCTCTGGTATCGTCAGAGATATAGACATCCAGACACAAGATGGACATTGAACACTGGGAAGATTCGTAACAAATAGGAAATCTCTAAGACAAATAGTTATCAACCTGGCCAAAGTCAAAATGAAGGAGAAAATTCTACAAGCAGGTAGATATAAGGAACGACTGACCTACAAAGGAAAACCCATCAGGCTAACAGCAGAATTCTCAGCAGAAACCTTACAAGCCAGAAGGAAGTGGTATCCCATCCTCAATCTTCTTTAACAGAACAGTTGCCACCTAGAATTTTTTATCCTACAAAACTAAGTTTCACAATTGATGTGCAATAAGTCTTTTTTCAGACAAGCAGACGCTGAGGGAATCTGTCATGACCAGACCTGTCCTGTGGGGAAATATTCAGAACTGCATTATACACAAGTCAACACAATAGATACTCACCAGCGTAAAACCACCAAAAAAACCTAAAGCTCACAACCCCTATACAACAATAGCACAAAAGGGAAACAAAGCAATATGGTACAACCCAACATGATGAACAGAACAGCATCCCACATATCAATTCCATCTCTTAATGTTAAATGTTATTTTTCAAAATGAAGATGAAATAAAGACATTATAGATAGACAAAGACTAAGAGGACTTGTTAGTAGCAGAAATATTAGGGGAATTGTTGGAAATTATAAATATGTGGGCAAATATAAAAAGATCTATACGTTTTTTTCTCATTGCTTCCTTTAACTACTTTAAGAGACAATACAATTATATAAAGCAGTAATTATAACACTCCAGAACATTGGTCTTGGCAAAGATTTCTTGAACAATACCTCAAAAGCACAAACAACCAAAGCTAAAATGGACACATGGGATGACATCATTCTTTTTTTTTTTTTCTGAGACGTAGTCTCATTCTGTCACCTGGGCTATAGGGCAGTGGCATCAGCCTAGCTCACAGCAACCTCAAAGTCCTGGGCTCAAGTAATTCTCCTGCCTCAGTCTCCTGAGTAGCTGGGATTATAGGCATGTGACATCATGCCCAGCTAATTTTTCTGTTTTTAGTAGAGACAGGGTGTCACTCTTCTTCAGGCTGGTCTCAAATTCCTGAGCTCAAGCAATCGTCCCACCTCAGCCTCCCAGAGTGCTAGGATTACAGACGTGAGCCACCATGCCCGGCAGACATCAATCGTAAAAGCTTCTGCACAGCAAAGGAAATAATCAACAAAGTGAAGAGAAAACCCACCAAATGGGAGAAAGTATTTGCAAACTACCCATTTGACAAGGAATTTATAACCAGAATGTATAAGGAGCTCAAATAACTCAACAAGAAAAAAATAAAATAATTTGATTAAAATATGGGCAAAAGATCTGAATAGACATTTCTCAAAAGAAGACATACAAATGGCCAACAGGTATATGAAAAAATTCTCAACAATACTAATCACCAGAGAAATGCAAATCAAAGGTACAATGAGATATCATTTCACCCCAGTTAAAATGGCTTTTATCAAAAACACAGGCAATAACAAATACTGGTGAGGATGTGGAGAAAGGGAAACCCTCATACACTGTTGGTGGGAATGTAATTAGTACAACCACTATCCAGTACAGTATGGAGGTTCTTCAGAAAAACTAAATAGAGCTATCATATGTTCCAGCAATCCCACTACTGGGAAAATGTCCAAAAGAAAGGAAATCAATATATCAAAAAGATATCTGCCTTCCTGTGTTTATTGCAAAAATACTCACAATAGCTAAATACGGAATCAACCTAAATGTCCATCAACAGATGAACTGATAAAAAAAAATGTGGTATATATACACAGTGGAATATTATTCAGCCAAAAAAAAGAATGAAATTCATTCAAGAAGAATGAAATCCTGTCATTTGCAGCAACATGGATGGAATTGAAGGACATTATATTAAGTGAAACAAACCAGGCACAAAAAGACAAATATTGCATGTTCTCACTCATATGTTGGAGCTAAAAAAATAAAAAATGAACTCATGGAGATGGAGACTAGAATGATGGTTACCAGAGACTGGGAAAGGTAGTAGGGATGGGGGGTGGAGAGAAACAGGGGATGATTAGTGGGTATAAAAATACAGTTAAATAGAATGAATAAGATCTTACAGTTGGTAGCACAATACGGTGACTATAATTAACAATAATTTATTGTACATTTTAAATTAACTAAAAGAATGAAACTGGAAAGCTCCCTACACAGAGAAATGATGAAGACCTGAGGTGATAGATACTCAAATTACCCTGATTTTATCATTATACAATATATGCCTGTATTAAAACATCACATGTACCCCATAAATGTATATGACTATTATGCATCCACAATGATTAAAGATAAAACATTTAAAAGATAAAAATAAGAAAAAAACAAACAAAGTGCAACTAGTTATCATGGTCGTACGTTTTTCTCCAGTCAAGGTCAGCCATGCAGGTGTAGGTGCAGTAGGTGAGAGAGGAAGGCAGGAGATTCGAGGTTATGTGGGACTGTGTACACTGATGGAGGATGGAATCTAAGCTGGGAGAAAAGAATATCCCTCACTCTAATACATGCGAGGGGTAGTAAGGTTGTCTGGTTGGAGATCCAGGGAGTTGGGAAACAACATGAGCAAAAGTATAGTAGTAGAAATAAACTCAGAGTATGTAAAGGAAAGTAAGGAGTTAGACCTGCCTGATGAGACAAGCATGTAATGGGAAATAAGTGAGACTGAAATTGGTTAGGGAATGTAGGCTGAAATGACACTGAGATACTTTCTTAACCTTGTTGATTCTCTGGTTTATCTATCTAATAACTTTTGCTGTCAGTAGAGTAGGGAGAGCACTCAACGCAGCAGCCTACCACAATCAGTAGCAAGCTGAATTCACTCACGGATGTCACCATGGTGAGAAAGTGAGCTCCACCTTCTAAGCTCCATGTAAACCAAAGACCTTCCCATGACCCAGGAGACCCTGCGTCATCGGGTGTGCCCATCTCATTTCCTGCCACTCTCCCTTTTGCTATCTCAGTTCCAGACCATGGATCTCCTCAGTGTTTCTCACACACACCAAGTAGACTTATTCCCCTGGATATCTGCGTGGCTCCCTCTCTCAACTCCTTTATTCTTTGTACAAGAGACATTGTCTCCGGGAAGCCTAACCTGAGTATTTAAAAGTGAATACTCTCCCCATGCCACCCTGCCCTTTGAAGGCACTCCTCATTCCCTTTGCCCTGCTCTTTCTTCCATTATCATCTTCTAACACTTTCATAATCTACTGATTCAGTGTGTTTATTGTTTCTTTCCTATCACCAGAATGCAAGCTCCAGGAAGGCAGAGATGTTTTGCCTGTTTTGTTCAGCACAGTATCCTGGTCCTATTCATCCTCAATAGATGTTGATGGCATGCAAGTGGGAGGTGTCTGCCCCATGCAGAAATAGCCACCGGATGGGACAGATTAGGAAATGTTCATGGACAATGTCTCCAATTTATTCCCACTCACTGATCCCGTGAGAAGGATACATAAAAGTCTGTAGATGTTCTGGAAAGGTGGAATTATGCAAACATTTTTATCTATAACCTCAAGTCTTATCCTTTTCTACATATAGCTTTTCTCTTGCCCAAAAAGCTTACTTCCAGATGAAGATAACTAGGCCAGTATTGCTCCACTCTTATTAGCTGTTTATTTTTCTGTGGCTTTTCTCATACAGTGTCTTTAATATATGAAAAGAATCCTACTTGAAATTGTGGCAGCCAGAAATAGGTCTGCATGGCTCAGGTCTTTGCTCTGCCTAGCTGGGGCTCTGTGTCTCAACTGTCCTTACTCGATGGTCTTAGGAGTATAAACAAGTGCAACTTCCTCTTCCTTACTTTCCTTGTCTGTTTTCTCTGAATGACCTCTTGACCTGAGTTGTTTCCAGTAACTTAGTCTGTTTCTCATATTCACTATAATAGATTCTTGCTTAGACTTAGCCAACATTTTTTTTTCTACCTTCACACCATAATGACCCTTGCTACCCTTAGCAGCTGACTATCCAGCAATGTAGCATCCATGCCAACTAGCTTCCAAGATGGACCATTTAAACATGGGGTTCAATATAGCTGGAAGCATGCCCATCCAGCCTAGGAAAGGAGTGTCAGAACTTGAGTTCCTCATCTTAGTTAGAAAATAGAGGAAGTCTTTTAAAATTGGTATACAAAATGGTGACTTTCCAAATCACCTCTGGGGATGTTGGCAAGTATGGACTTAGGCCAGAAAATGTGACTATCCCTTCTGGAATTGTCGTGGAAGGAACCGAGAGAGTTTTGTCATGAAGCTATGCAAGGTTAAGCTTCAGTGACCTTCACTTGCATAGATCTCTCTCAGAGTAGCCATGGGTATTTTGTATTTGTAATTCTGAATTATTTGTCTTAGAAGTCTCCCAAAATCGTGAAAGCTTCAGGGACCCACAAAATCTATAATGGATCTACCACTGGAAAAAACCTTAGCTCTACTACTAGAAAGAAACATACTTTTGTATGGGTCAAACCAGACAAATTAAAAAGGCCTATATTGCATATGTTAGTAAAATACATATAACATAAAATTTGCCCTTTTAACCATTTGAAAGTTTATAATTTAGTGGCATTTAGTACATTCACAATGTTCTACAACCATCACTGCTATTTGGTTCTAGAATATTTTCATCACTCTAAAAGGAAACACAATACCCATTAAGCACTCACTCCTCATTTCTCACTGGCAAACACTAATCTGCTTTCTGTTTCTGTGGATTTGCCCAGTCTGGATATTTCATATAATTGGAATACAACACGTGGCCTTTTGTGTCTGTGTCTGACTTTTTTCAATTAACTTAATGTTTTCAAGGCTCATCCATGTTGTAGCATGTATCAGTACTTTGTTCCTTTTTATGTAGAAAGGCCTTTTAAATAAAAGATCATTTTAGAGAGTTGAATAAGAGGAATAAGTTGAATAAGAGGCTTCCAAGAGTAAAATTTAACAGAATGATTCAATACTATCAGCAGAACTTTTCATGGTATCATGGTATTGCATTAAATTCTCTAACTCAGTGGATTACAATTTGCCTGTATTTTTTCATCTTTACATTGATTCCAATCAAATGGTCATGACTAACCTCTAAGCCTTTCTTGACTCATACCTATTCTTCTCAGAAATAATCCTTGTTCAAGTTGTCTGTGCTACTCCTGTTCCCAATTACTGCCTTTCTCATTGGGTCAGCATCCAAATTGCCCATTGAAGTTCAGAAAAAAAATTGATTTCTTCTGATTTTGGTAAGGATATTTGAAAATGTGCTTTGCTAAATTCCTGAAGCTCATTTGAATGTTTATTTTTATATTTAAAAAGCTATGTATGCTACTAATACCTCCAAGTAAAAAATAACTGTACTTTGCTAATGTTATCACCATGCTGTCAATCCCTACTTTATTATAAAGTGTTAGGAGACATTTTGAGTAAGAGAGATTCTATATAAACAAAATTATGTCCCATTTTTCCTGTTGTGAAGCATAATTACTTTACAAGCTATAAAATGCCACATAGTTTCAGTAATTTATTTAGCATTTTGCTCAGTATATTTTTAGTCTACTGTACTGCAAAGATTGAAAGACCTTTTATGTTTTATTGGAAGTGCCATGCACAAATTACTGTGCCTACTATGCAAATAATGCCTGCAAAAGCAGTCTGCTGGATTCATAATAGGGCAGCCTATTAGCACTTGGCTTGATTTTCTTCACACTCTGCTTCTTATCTCTGCCTTCAACTATGTCCATTGTCAGTGAGAGGTTAGTATAATCTTCATATTTATTCAAACCAAAGTCTCTAAATACATACTGTTTAGATTTTGGATACAGATAGTGGCCTAGTTTTGCTACTGTGTTAGAACTTTAGTCTTCTGTATTCGAATCTTACTAAATGCTTTTAAAAAGCTTTCAGTTCTAATGTTATATTTTAACATTATTTAAAACATTATAACAGCCTATATCTAGCTTTAAAAATCTCCTGTCTTGCTGGGTAACAGAGGTACAGAGGTATTATAATAAAATCAGCCTTTATCTTTCCAGCTCATGCACTCTCAACAAGGGTTGATACTGTTCCTAAGGGGCAAAAATTGTTTCTTGGGGGGCGGGTGTGGTGGCTCATGCCTATAATCCTAGCACTCTGGGAGGCTGAGGTGGGAGGATTGCTTGAGGTCAGGAGTTTGAGACTAGCCTGAGCAAGAGCGAGACCCTGTCTCTACTAAAAATAGAAAATATTAGCCAGGTGTGGTGGCACACGCCTATAGTCACAGCTACTCAGGAAGCTGAGACAGGAGGGTTGCTTGAGCCCAGGAGTTGGAGGTTGCTATGAGCTAGGCTGACTCCATAGCACTCTAGCCCGGGCGACAGAACAAGACTTTGTCTCAAAAAAAAAAAAAAAAAATTTGGAGGAGAAAAAATGGTGGAGTAAAAGTAACCCACAGGATTCCTGCTCCCAGAGAAGGAGACATAGATCTTGGTCTCCTACACACGAGTGGATCTCCCCCTTACAAGGACAGCATCGAGAATCTGCAGAGGTTCAGTGTGGGACTCTCAAGAAAGGAAAAATCAAGGTGATTGGGAGATAAGATCACGTTCTTTGGAGAGTGCAAAACAAAAACAATAGGGCTTGTGGGAGGGCGCCGGCCCACCGGGCCAGGGGGTGAAGTGGGATCAGACCCACAGGAGAACTCCTTGCTTCCCCATTGACCTCCACACCCACCCAGCCAGGGTCCTGAGCTCAGTTCAGTTTCCTCCCATCTTGGAGCTGTCCTAGCACGGGGCTCCGGGGAGTCTCAACTAATTACAGCACTCTCCAGCACCCTCTTTTCCTGACATGATTTCCCACCAATTTCAGTGAAACTGAGCTGACTAAAATATCAACTAAAGAGGCCCTTCTACAAGCTGTAAGACGAAAGAAGCAAGTTACATACAAAGGAAACCCGATCAGAATAACACCAGATTTCTCAACTGAAACATTACAAGCAAGGAGAGACTGGGGCCCCATTATCACTCTTTTGAAACAAAATAATGCCCAGCCTAGAATCTTGTACCCTGTAAAAATAAGCTTTATATATGAAGGAGAAATTAAGACATTCTCCGATAAGCAAAGTCTGAGGGAATTCACCAAGACAAGACCAGCCCTGCAAGAAGTACTCAAAACAGTGTTATGCACGGAACAGCATAATAAATACTCGCAAACATAAAAGCCTAAAGATTAAAGGCCAGATATCACAATGACTCAAGAGAGAAACCAAAGCAACAATGTCCAACCCAATAGAATGAGCAGTAATCTGCCTCACCTATCAGTTCTCTCAATAAATGTGAATGGCTTAATCTCCCCACTCAAGAGACATAGGATGACTGAATGGATAAGAAAATACAAGCCAAGTATCTGCTGTCTTCAGGAAACACATCTAACCTGCAAGGATGCATATAGACTAAAAGTAAAGGGGTGGGGATCAGCATTTCAAACAAGTGGAAGCCAAAAGAAGGCTGGCGAGGTGGTTCTGATCTCAGATGATTTAGTTTTTAAACCATCAAAAGTAGTGAAAGATAAAGATGGTCATTATATAATGGTGAAGGATAGAGTTCAACAAGAAGATATAACAATTTTAAATATATATGTACCCAACTTAGGTGCACCCAGATTCATAAAGCAAACCTTACTGGATCTAAGCAAATTGATTAATAGCAACTCCATAATAACAGGAGATTTTAACAACCCACTGACTGCACAGGACAAATCCTCCAAACAGAAAATTAATAAAGAAATAATGGACTTAAACAAAACTCTAGAACAATTGGGTCTGACTGACATTTACAGGACATTCTACCCCAAATCCACTGAATATACATTCTTCTCATCAGCTCACGGGACATTCTCTAAGATTGACCA
>CAUYPO010011832.1:0-19816 GCA_963574435.1 Cheirogaleus major
ATGATGATTTTGATTTTGTTTTCATTTTTTATTAAAGTACATTTATATAAATAAAATCCACCCTTTTTAGTGCACAGTTTTGAGAGTTTTGATAAATGTATTACATCACACAAACATACCACAATTAAACCGTGTCACAGTTCCATCATCCAAAAGTTCTCCCACGTCATTTTTTAGACAAATTCTTCCCCCACCCCATGGAAACCACTGATCCATTTCAACACACGTAAATCAAGAAATATGATTCACCACATAAATAGAAGCAAGCAAAAAGACCATACGATCATCTCAATAGATGCAGAGAAAACATTGAGCAAAAACCAGCACCCTTTCATGGTAATAACCATGAATAACCAAACCAGGCATAGAAGGAACATATATAAAAATTATAAAAAGCTATATATGACAAACTCACTGGAATGGGTTTGGAAACCACTGATCCATTTATCTTTTAAGTTTTGACCTTTTCCAGAATGTTATATAAATGGAATCACACAGTACATAGCCTTTTGACTCTGGCTTCTTTTTCTTAGCATATACAATTACAATTCACCTATTCTGTTGCATGTGTCAGTAGTTTGATTCTTTTTACTGCTCAGTAGAGTTATATTGAATGATGACCACTGCAGCTATACCATTAATCAATTCCACAGATGATAGGAATTTGTGTTGTATCTATTTTTGGGGCAATAAAGCCTCTATAAAGATTTGTATAGGGATTTTTCTGTGAAGATAAAAGATTTCACTTCACTTTGATAAATACGAGTTGAGTTGTTAGGCCATATTTTAAGTGTATGTGTAAGTTTACAAGAAATTGTCAAACTGTTTTCCAAAGTAGCTAAATTTGTATTCACCTCAACAATGAATGAGAGTTTCAGTTGCTCTCCCACTTTGCTGGTACGTGGTATTATTCATTTTATAAATCCGTTCCAATATGTGTATAATAACATCTCATTGAGGTTTTAATTAGCATTTCTTTAATGACTAATGAATCTGAGCACACTTTCTAGTACTTATTTGTTTGTGTCTATTTGGATGATATTTCTGTTAAAATATTTTGTCTATTTTTTAAAACTTTTTTTTAGTATTGAATTTTGAGAATTTTTTAAATAGTTTGAATACAGGTTTATATGTGATTTGCACAAATATCTCTGATTTCTTTCAAAAACCTTTTATAATTTTCAGCATACAAAGTTTATACCTGTTCTGTTAGATTCATATATAAGTTTATAATTTTTTTGGAACTATTAAGTGTTACTATTTTGTTTTATTTTGGTGTCTAGTAGTTCATTGCTACTATATAGAAATATGATTGATTGATTTTTGTGTTTTGATCTTCATTCTATAACTTTTACTAACTCACTTATTAGTTCTAGAAGACTTTTTTTGTTTTATATATTTTTGTGTGTATGTTCTATGTAGAAAAATTATATAATCTACAAATAAGAAAAGCTTAATTCTTTTCAATCTATATACCTTTTATTGATTTTTCCTGGCTTAATGCACTAGGCAAGTGTTTCAGTACAATATACATGAGAGTAAATACATCCTTGCCTTATTCCTTATCTTTGGGGAAAAAATTCATTCTTTCACAATTAAATTCAATAGTATCTGTGGAGTTTGTAATGCTATCCTTCTTATCATTCCTGATATTGGTAACATGTGCCCTGTCTTTTTCTTTCTCTCTCTCTCTCTTTTCCCCTTAGTTTTGATGAATGATAATGTAAAAGATTAACGTTAGAAGAAAATGGGTGAGGGATATAAGGGACATCTTTGTACTATCTTTTCAACTTTGTTGTAAATACAAAATTATTCTAAAATAAAGTTTATTAAAACTTAAAGTTTATTAAAAACTTATCAGGTTTATTAGTCTATATAATTTTAATATCACAGACTGGAGGAAGGCTGAAGACTGATAAATTATTAATATCCTTTCAGTAGATATCCAGTAGTGGGATTGCTGGATCGAATGGTAGGTCTAATTTTACTTCTTTGAATCTCCATACTCTTTTCCGTAGGGGTTGTACTAATTTGCGGTTTCACCAACAGCAAATAAGCCTTCCTTTCTCTCTGCATCCATGCCAGCATCTATTGTTTTGGGGCTTTTTAATAAAAGCCATTCTAACTAGGATAAAGTGATATTTCATTGTGGTTTTAATTTGCATTCCCATGATGACTAATGATGTTAAACCTTTTTTCATGTTTGTTGGCCATTCTCCTAACTTCTTTTGAAAAACTTCTGTTGTTGTCTTTTGCTCACTTTGTAATGGGGTTGTTTATCTATTGCTGATTTGTTTGAGTTCTTTGTAGATTCTGGATATTAGCCCTTTATAGGACATGTAGATTTTGAATATTTTCTCCGATTGTTCAGGTTGTCTATGTATTCTGTTGATTATTTCCTTAGCTGTGCACTTTTTAAAATTTAATCAAATACAATTTATTTATTTTTGTTGTTGCTATGATTGCCATTGGGATTTTTGCCATTGGAATTTGTTGTCACAAATTCTTTGCCTAGAACCATATTTAGAAGAGTTCTTACTACATTTTCTTCTAGAATTCTTATGGTTTTATGCCTTACATTTAAGTATTTTATCCATCTTGAATTAATTTTTGTGAGTGGTAAGAAACAGACATCCTGTTTCATTCTTCTGCATGTGGCTATCCAATTTTCCCAGCACCATTTACTGAATAAGGCTTTTCCCCAGCATATGTTGTCGTCTGCTTTGTCAAAGATCAGTTGGCTGTAGGTAGATGGTTTTATATCTGGGTTCTCTATTCTGTTCCATTGGTCTATTTCTATCATTTTGTACCAATGCTATGCTGTTTGGGTTACTATAGCCTTGTAGTATATTTAGAAGTCTGGTAATGTGATGTCTCTAGATTTGTTCCTTTTGCTTAGGACTGTTTTTGCTATTCAGGCTCTTTTCTGGTTCCAAATGAAGTGCAGAATTATATTTTCTAGGCCTGCAAAATATGCCATTGGTATTTTGATGGGGATAGCATTGAATCTGTAAATCACTTTGGCTAGTATGGACATTTTAACAGTGTTGATTCTACCGACCCATGAGCACATGTTTTCCATTTGTGTCACCTGCAATTTCTTTCCTCAGTGTTTTATAGTTCTCCTTGTAAAGATCTTTCACTTCCTTGGTTAAACATATTCCTAGGTATTTTATTTTCTTTGTAGGTATTATCAATGGTATTCAGTCTTTGATTTGATTCTCAGCTTGACTGTTATTGGCATATAGAAATGCTATTGATTTGTGGACATTGATTTTGTAACCTGAGATTTCACTGAATTTATTTATTCCAGGAGTCTCTTGGTGGAGTCTTTGGGGTTTTATAGATACAACATCTATCATCAGTGAAAAGCAATATTTTGACCTCCTCTTTCCCAATTTGGATACCCTTTTTTTCTTTCTCTTGCCTGATTACTCTAGCTAGGACTTCCAGCACTATGTTGAATAGAAGTGGTGACAGTTGGCACCCTTGTCATGTTCCAGTTTTTAGGGGAAATGTTTTCAATTTTTACCCATTCATTATGCCGTTGGCTGTGGGTTTGTCATGTATGGCTTTTATAATTTTGAGTTACATTCTTTCTATGCCTGGTTTGTTGAGGGTTTTTATCACCTAAGGGTGATGGGTTTTGCTGAATGCTTTTTCTGCATCTATTGAGATGATCATATGGTCTTTGTGTCTGCTTCTGTTTATGTGGTGAATGACATTATTGATTTATGTATGTTGAACCTTCCTTGCATCCCTGGGATGAAGCCCACTTGGTTACGGTGGGCTATTTTTTTAGCTTTCTGTTGAAATCAATTTGCTTGTATTTTATCGAGAATTTTTGCATCTATATCTGTAAGAGATATTGGTCTGTAGTTTTCTTTTTTTGTTGTGTCCTTTCCTGGCTTTGGTATCAAGGTGACACTGGCTTAGTAGAATGAGTTGGGGAGGATTCCTTCCTACTCAATGTTATGAAATGATTTCTGCACTATGGGTACCAATTTTCTTTGTAGGTCTGGTAGAATTTGGCTGTGAACCCATCAGGTCTGGGGCTTTTTTTATTGGCAGACTTTTTATCACTGCATCAATCCCACTGCTCATTACTGGTCTCTTCAATAGTTTCTTCCTGAGTGAATCTTGGGAGGTTGTGAAGATATTTTACCAAAAAAACACTTATACTTGAATGTTTATTGCAGCACAACTCGCAATTCCAAAGGTGTGGAATCAATCCAACTACCTATCAATACATGAGCGTATTAACAAAATGTAGTATGTGTATACCATGGAGTACTACTCAGTCATAAAATGGATGAATTAATGCCTTTTGAAGCAATTTGGAAGGAATTGGAGACCATTATCCTAAGCAAAGTATCTAAATAATGGAAAAACAAACACCACATATACTCTCTAATAAACTGGAACTAATCAATGTGCAGGCAAGTGCACTGAGGAAAGTAAAAGTCATTGATCATCAAGCAGGGGGTTGTGGGAAGGAGAGGAGGAGTAAAAACCCACCTAATGAGTAAAATGAACACTATTCAGGTGATGGGCAAATTCAAGCCATATAACAAAACATTTGTACCTTCTTAATATTTTGAATAAAAACAATTAAGTAAAACACAAATAAAAAAATTATTCATACTAGTGAATGTTACTATAAACCTGCTCTTTCCTTTCTAGTCTCAAAATTCAAATATTTTGTGATACTTAAATAAATAGTTCAGCACAATATAAGCCTGGGCTTTGAACCTAAAATTTACTTAAATTTGAATCATATTTCTGTTACTTTCATGATAGGTAATGTTAGGCAAATCACTTAACTTCCATAAGTTTGTTTCTTAATTTATACAACAAAATTAATGTCTTTGTCACATAAGACTATAAAAATTAAATGAGTTATCATAGTTAATATGTCTAGAACAGAATCTGGGACATTATAGTAAAAGATGCTCAATATACATTAGTTCTCTTTTCTTTTGGGCCTAACAATTGCTTACCTTGCTTAGATGCTAGTGTTTTTTCTATTTTCTTTTATTTTAGTTTCATTTTTTTGTTTATAAATTATTACTTATTTATGTCTTACCTAAATTCTGTAAATTGAAAACAAATTAAAATTTACTCTATAAAATAACTATAAAATAACTGGTAATAGATTCTGCATTTAATGATCAAAAGCCTTCAAAACTCTGGAAAGTTACAATATTATTATAAGGATGTTGCCATTATTAGAGACATGATTAAAAACATGCCTTATGTTCCTCTCTGAAATGGATTTCAAAGACTGTTTGAGATAAACATAAACTTGTCTAATTATTTATACTCATCTGCTTTAAATGGAAAATGATGGAATCTCATTGGCAAGTATAAATGAACCTAATGGAACTTAATCATTTATTATAATAATCGTATTATCTGATTTTTACATCAACAAATAAAAGCCTTGCTGAATGAGTTGGAAATCATTTTCTCTTTTTTGGTTTCCTAGAATATTTTCAATATCTTTTGCACAACTCACTCCTTGAAAGCTTAAATTATTTGAATACCACTCTATTTTTTTCTTTTTTAAAGTGGAGTGATTTTAAACTATTGAGTAAATTTTTTTAATAATTACATAACTAGTTAGATTGCCTACTTTACTTGGATAATTTTTGGTACATTATATCTGTCTTGGAATTTAAATTTTTTGTCTGTTTTCAAATGTATTGACATCAAATTATTCAAAATTCTCTATTTCTTTAATCTCTGCTGTATCTATAATCACATCTTCAATCCTATTTCTTTTTTGTTGATTAAAATTGCCAGAATTTTAATCTATTTAATTAGCCTTTCCAAAGCTAACTTTTGAATTTATTGATTCTCTTTATTCTATTTTGTTTTTTATTTTTACTTTTGATAATTTGTGTTCTTTTAAAAAATCTTTTCTTCTACTTTTTTGGGACATTGTTCTGTTCTTATTTTTTAAGATTTTAAGTTGTTTTACTTGCTAATTTTAACCTTTACTAATTTTCTTTTATGAGCTTTTAATGTGTGGATTTCCTCTAGGAACTGTGTTTACTGCATCTCACAAGTTTTTAAATTTAGTATTTATATTATCATTTGGTTCTAGGTATTTTTAAATTTACATTATGGTATTTTTGAGTTATAATTTATATTATGGCTACATATATGGGCATTAGTAGACTTACATACCTGAAACGTGGAAAGAAATAGATAATTGTAAGTAGTTTATAATCATATAGTAAATAAATCATTATAGATTCTTATGTCTTTGCACTTGTTATTCTAAACAATGCAGAATGCTGTGAGAATTGTGCTTTTAAGTTTCCTTTTAAAATGGTCTTACATATAGAGCATGACAATGAAAAAGAAATTGAGATTCTGATCACTTTCTTTTCCTGGGCTTTTTACTACAGTGTAACTCCCAGATGTTAATCAAAATTACCTACCATCACTTAGCTTTCTCTGTCAAAAGAACCTGCTGGTTTCCCTGTTCTCCATTTTTTTCCTCAAATGTGTCTGAAATAAAGCTACTAGCTAAGAAAAGAACAAAAGTCTGATTGTTAGCATATAAAACTTTTAAAGTTATTTACTATTGGTACTATTGCTATATTCTGAGTAGAAGTATCACTAAAGATAAATACTTGAGTTCGTCATGACTTCCCATTTATGATCTCTATTAAAGCAAATAAACAAAAAACTGCAGGGAAAAGTAACATTCAAGAGATTTTTTTTTATGGACATTGTTAACCAATAGTATCCAAAGTAATATTTGCCTAATTGAATGTGGTTCAGGTGACTGATTAAATCTAATTTCCAGAGTCAAGGTCTTTCCACTCAAAGAATCCATCTCCCTCATATCATAAAAACTAAATTATGTAAAAATACTTAATCAGATGATTAAATATTTAGTCACTCAACCAATGCTTTTGTCTGAACAGCTCAGGTAATTATTTTGATGTATATACCTATAAATTCACTGACATTTTAACTAATTTGATTACTCAGTTAGATAGTAAGTAGTTTAAGCACCTACTACGAGTTTCAAACTACCCCAAAAGCCATGGGGTATTCAAGAAATATAAAATGTAACTTCTCCCCACAAGAATATAAAATATACATGAAGGAATAAGAGGAAAAAACAGAAATACCAAATGTTGTGTATAATTTTAGAGAATAAAAATCCTATAAAATTCATAAAATATTCAGTTAGCACTTACTTTTTACCAAGTAGTCATTCAATAAAAGACGTAAAGAACTACAATGTGTAAAAGGCATTGGGAATACAATTATGAGTTAGGAATAACCTCTTATAAATAGCTCACATTAAAATAAAATTTAAAAAAACACTATGCAATTAATTAGAACATGATGGGGTAATTGGTACACCATTTGAAAGACAGTGGTTGGTGTCAAAAGTCGAAGGGCACTTAATCTGCCCTTTGCAGATCAGAAAAAGAAACACAGCAGGCAAAAATCAGGGAGGGTAAGTAGCAATCATGAGTATTCCAGAAATCAGAAGAATATTATGTGCAAAAGAAAAGAATAGCACATTTGAAAAATTACAATTAGGACAAATAGTTGAAGACAGCTGAAAGAATGGCTAAGACATGGCTGATAAAGGTGGATGGTATAAGCAGAGACTAGGACATGAAAGAAATATTAGCCATATTAAGAAATTGAGGTATACTGTGAAGGCAGTGGTCCCCAAGGTTTATAAGCAGGTGTGATCAGGTTCTTTTTTTCTGTCGAAAAAACAAAACAAAACAAAACAAACAATCTGCCTTTGTGATGAAGAATGGATTGGATAAAAGCAAGACTAGAGACTTGCTATTGGGCTTGCTCTACTAATCCAGAAAAGGTGATTGAGACCTGAACTAGGGTAGTCACAATTGGAATATAGAGAACTGCTGATTCAAAGGCTATTAAGGAAGTAAAATGCAAAGACCTGAAGCAAGAGGGAAAATGAAAGGTCAATTGTGAAGTTTTGGTTGACAACTTTTACTGTGTAGTGATTGATGCTGTCATATTCTAATATAGGGAATATGAGAGGAGGTTTGGATGACTGATATAGCAAGTTTTAGATATATTGGTTTGGATGTGCCTTTGAGATACCCAAACAGATATAGTCATTAGAGTGCAGGATATATTACAGCCACTGAACTCAAGAGACTCTGAATGAGAGATGAAAATCTGGGGGCACATTATATTGATGACTCTATAAACCTTACAACCATCTAATGAAACAAGCATTATCCCTAATTTGTGGATAAGAAGTCTGAGTCTCAGAGTTGTTAAAGGGAACCACCGAGTGGCCACATCTGGTAAATAGTAGCACCAAGTTAAAATTTACATTTGTCTTGCTCCAAAGTCAGTGTTTTCCAAAGTTCATTTGTACACTAAACTCTTTTAAAAGAAAAAGAATTTTGATGAATAGTTTATTTTAAATTACTTTTCATTATAAAACTAAATGTACACAAATGTGAGCTACAGTATTTCTTTATATTTCTTATAACAAGCAAAACTAAATTTACAATTCAATTTCAAAGAAAAATTTCTAACAAAATCAATAAATAGATTTTAAACACATTTAATAGAATAGATGATGTTTAGCAAACACTAATTCTCCACCTACCCTTTGCATATGGATGGATTGCTCTGATGTGAAGTCTTTTCAGTTTGTCTCCATTTCCTACTTGTGTTGTGTGATAACTCAATTTTCCTACTTCTGTTGTGTTTCTCTCTTCTAATTACAGACAAACTTTCAACCTAGTGCATTTTGGACGTTCTTCTCTAGAAAGCCCAACCTCTATGCATTTGCTATTTTTTCCTTAGTGAGAGATGACTAAAACAGGATACTTGGTATGAGTACTATTTTAAACACAAAACAAAAACAGGCACAAATCCCCATTGTAAAGTGTTAGCCCAGATAATACAGAATTTGCTTATATTTTATGAGCATATACTATCCATCAAAATAGACAAAGGCTTGAAATGTTATATCAGAAAATGGATAACCCCTTGAGGATATGTGGGTAGCCACGAAGAGAATTGTTCCCCTGTGCTAATGGGCATCCCCATAAAAGCTTCCTGTGGACTTTCTCTTTTAAATTATACATTTGACTTAAAGTAGTCTCTTTGTATTTGTCACTCAAATGGGAACTAGGGTCCTTTTGAAGACATTTTTGACTAGCTACAACTGATTTGTTTATTTTTGTAGGCTGTTATCTAAGCTAGGGTTAGATTTTATGTAGAATGTAACTTTATTTAAGAAGAAAAACTATGAGAAAATGGACAATTAGGTTTTGAATATGGGAGAAGGGATCCCAGGGTTTCTGAGGAAGGGGATGGTAACACAGAGGGGAATGACACAAAAGGAATGGGGAAGCTCCAGAAATAGACTCAGCTTGTTTGGCTGTAATAGCATATGCGTGGTCCTATGCTGACCAGTTCTATGAACATTTTCTGCTAGATGTATTACATGAGTAGCTCAGCAAAGAAGGCATTCACCAATTGTGCACAGACAGATGCTACCAAGGAGCCATAGAACATAGTCATTAATTTGAAACCCACAGGGCCAGGCAACACCGGCTAGAAGACACAGACCTAACCCACTATCATGCTCTTTGACACTAAGAGCCCCAATGCAGTGGTTCTCAAACTATTGAAATCTCCTGGGAAGTTTTAAAACTTCCAACATTTAGGCAGTACCTGAGATCAGTTAATTCAGACTCTAGGGATAGGATTCAGGAATCAGTGTGTTTACCTCTCTCTAAGTGATTCCATGTGCAGTCAAATTTGGGAATCAATGCTTTACAAAGAACAGCATAAAAAATTTATTCAATCTGTCCCATTCATTTTCTTTGATTAATGCGAAGTGTGTACGTATATGACTACTCCATCAAAATTAAAATTCTCTAGATTTTATTTAATAGTGGAGACACTTTGGGGGGTCATTTGTGTATAGGCATAATCATACATAAATCAAGGTTAAACATATCTTTTAGTTTAAGTATTTAAAAAACCCACACAAAATAAAAAAGGTTGGGAGCAATTATGTACTCAATTTCTTTAGTAAGAACAGGAAAGTCAGGAACTTACAGGAAAAAATAAGATATCCTTCAGGACGATTCCAATTTAGTACTTATACTAATTAGTGGAAACTGCCAAAAATTCATTAATGATGAAACTGAAACTTTAAGCATAGATGAAGAAGATGGCCATCTATGTGGTATTAAAGTGATATTACAGTCTCAAAACCTATGACCCCCACAAACTAAAGTATCCCTACTTGGGCTAGGATATACTTTTGGGTTTGTTAACTTCTTAATACAAAAGCCAGACACAAGTAATTTATGTCATTGCCTCTCTCCCCCTAGAATAAATGTGAGGACAAGTGCCAGAGCATTAGCACACTAACTGGTCACAGTGGATATTCAATAAATTCATGTGGAGTAGATATAAGACAAATGGTTTCCAAAACAAGAGTCCGACTCATGAAGAAATAAGGTTTTTACAAAATTTTTTTGGGCTATATTGTGCAGATTATAGAAATGAAGAGGATTAGAAAATTCTCATGTTCCTTATCTCTCATTGTCAGGAAGTATTTTTTCTTTTAAGAAAGAATGAGAGTGATATCAAAATCTGAGGAAGTCAAACAAACCTGCAGAAAAGGAAACTCTTTTCAGATTGAACAGCAGGTGAAGTGAATCTGTCTGCAAAATGTAGAGCTCAAAGTTCTTGGGACAGAAGTCTCTCTTTCCAGCAGTAGATATCTGCCTACTTGATATCCATATAAACATCCAATAGCTACATCTCAGTCTTCATATACCAAACAGAAGTCTTGATTTTCTTTCTAAACCTGGCTTATCCCTTTTCTTCTCCACCTAATAAACTGTATCAGTCATCCAGTCATCCAGGTGCTCAGGAAAAGTCCTGATTGTTCTCTTTTCCTCACGCTCTACATTGAATCCATAAGCAAGTCCACAATATTCGACCTTCAAAATATTTAGTAAATCTTACCACTTCTCAAATGTTATATTAGTGATTAATGCTGCCGTATTTCTCTCTGTCTCATGGTATGCCACAAAATGCAACATATTCTCCTTGGTGTCTGTCTTGCTCTGCACCATCCCAAATTGCATTCTTCAAATCGTGGCCAAAGTGATTTTTTTTAATCATAAGCACATCTCTCCTCTGTGTTTAAAAATTTTCAGTGGCTTCTCATGCTATTTAGAGTAAAAGCCGTATCATTTCCCCTGTTTTTTTCTGCCACATTGGCTTCCTCCTTTACCAGGGCATGGAAAGGTTGTTTCTGTCTTGCACTGGCTGTGTCTTCTACTTGGAATGCTCTTCTCCAGAGTCTCAGATGGCTCCCTATTTCTCTCACTCAGACTTCAGTTCGAATGACACAGCGTCTCATCACTAAGCTCAGCTCAGCTCTCCTCTTGATCTTTAATCAAATAGCTCTACCACTGTGTCCCATCAATCTATTTTATTTTCTTTCTAACACTTACCAATATCTGAATTAAATATTTTTTTAAGTAATTGTTTGTTGTCTTTCTCCCCATTGAAAATATTGTTTGCTCAAAGGCAGGCATTTTATCTGCCTTGTTCACTGCAATATTCCCAGTACCTGCACTGATGTCTGGCACATAAATGGTATACAATAAAGATTTATTTACTTCCTACTATGAATTTCTAATGGAAATAAATACAAGTCCACTGGTATGCTCAAAGTTATAGAATGATAGAATATTACCATCTAGAATAAGAGAAATATGAGTCAATTAAGATAAAAGTTTACTATTTACAGGTGAATAAGCTGAAGGTTTGAGAGATGAACTAATAAATGAGAAAGCTAAGTTAGAATTCAGGATAATTAAATGTAATTCCAGTATTATCTGTCTTTATCTGGGAATTATTTTATTTTTATTACTGGTCAGTATGAATGTTGACAGAAAAATGATTTTTAATTAACCATAAATCACTTATATACCCATGTATTTTTGGGGGACCAGGATATGTGTGAGGAAATAAAAGAACTTTCACATGTAAAAGTTGCTCTCAAGGAAGCTAGTGTCTAGATGGAATGGTGCACTTTTATTTTTTCTTTTATCTTCTATTTGAGAAAATTTGAAAAAAATACTTAAGTGTCTAAGCAGAGTCAAAAAAGAGGTATGGACTGCAAATAAGGAGAATTGAAATTAGCAGATATATGACTGTGAGCTGGAAGGGACAGGGTTGGATGAAGGTCCATTTTTGAGCTCTTATTTGAGGAAGAAAAAGAATTTCTACACAGAGAGAGAAATGACAAAAGAGAAAAAAGAAATAAAAGTACTAAAGGACATAACACAACGGAAGATTCTATAGTCTTAACATAGTGGATTCCATTTGTTTTTAGATGGAATTGGGAAACAAAAATAAAAGTAATCCTGGCCCATCCATTTATTTTTACTGAAAAACTATAAAGAGTGAAACACCAAAGTTTGGAATAAGATGAATACAGGAAGGTTAAGGGGAAGCAAACACAGTATCTCACCTTTGGGATTTTTAAAGAAGGTTCCAAATGAATTGGACTTCAGAAAACAGGAGCATTGCAGTGGAAGGGATTAAAATAAAGATAGGAAAGTAAATAGGAAGTAGCAAAAAGAAGAGGACAATCATGCTTGTGCTTTAACTAGACATTAGAATAATGAGGAAATGTGAGAAGGAAAACTGTACTGCAAGGAAAGCCATGTTCCACCGCTGAACCCTATACAAGCAGTAGGCAGCGTGAGAAGTCCTGAGACACAGTCACATTTGTGGAATAGTAAATGGGGTGTGCCTGTACTACAGAAAGAGAGAGAGAGAAAGGAAGCAGGAACAGCAGGTGAGGCACAGAAAAATCCCAGAATTAATATTATAAAAGAGATATAGAGAGGAGGAACAAGAGGAGGAAGGAGAAGGTAGAGAAGAAGAAAAAAAAAATTAGAAAAACGAAACCAAAAGAAGTTGACATTAGGAAACAACACAAGAACCATGAGTTTAATTTCCATTATCTCCATGTATGCTGAATCCTTGGAAGAGCCTGGCACCATCAGTTACCGAATAGACAACTCTTTAGATGGCTGCTTTATTTCTTAAGTTCAATAATGAAGTACAAAAGCTCTCAAAGCTTGAAATAAATGTCTTCTGTGCTTTCTCAGGAATCACTTCGATTGGCAAATAACTGTAACCGCATCATTACCATTTAATGTTTCAGGCAGTTCCAATGGTACCTGGAAGATAATAAAGAGGTGTCAGTATTATTCATATCTTTTAATTGATCCTATTAGCATTTTTTCTGTTATCCTGTGGGCAAAATTGTAACACTTGGCTAGGCATACAGTGGATAAAGGAGACATAACAGTCCAGACTAAAATACTCTCCTAAGTACCCATTATTTTGGATAGCTATGAGCAACAATATAACTTTGTAATAAAACCTATTTACTGGTAAAAATTAAAATTGCTTTTAACAGTTTTATAGCATGCAAATAATTAAAATAATTATACTAAGTTGCAACTGCTGTTCTGGTTAAGTCTGACTAAGAGATAAAGTAAAAGGGAAAGAAAAACAAAAGTGTAATTCCCACTTGCAAATGCAAGAAACCCGTGAAAGATCTAGGACCTAACATTTGCTCCAAAGTCATTCACTACTCATGTAGTTGTAGGAATGTTCTTATATACACATTGGTGTTTATAAAGATTAAATTTAAAAAATGCATCCCACACTATTTGTGAGATGTCCTGAAATACTTGTGAGATGTGAGAAATATCTTTTCACACAATCCCCAGTGTTTTCACCTAGACTTAGCATACTTTGTCAACAAGCCAGACATTCCCATGCCATGATAAGATTTAAATGGAATCCAGAAAATTGGATATCTCACCATCTTCACAGTTTTTATTTGACCATATAGTTTGTATCAGTTTTAGGTAAATATGCATTCTGAAAATTCAGTGAGAAATTGCACCTGACTTTTGTGTGCCCAGTATTTTGTGAAGTTCTGTGGGACAAAAGGAGCCAAGATATACATGTATACATTAGGCAAATAAAACCATACAAGTTCCAATTCAGTCCACCTTCCACTTTCTCTACATTTTTATTAACATACATAGTTGAATAACCTGAGATTCACAGATCACATCACTAATACAAAATCAAATGTGATTCCCAAACTAGTACTAGCTAGCTGATCCTATAATCCATGATCATCTATTTATTCATTACACATATTCTAAGCATCTGTGCCTGCTGACATTCTGTTATTTATGTAGAATGGAAAAGAGAAAAAGGCACAGTCCCTGACCTTGAGAAGCCCACAGTATACTGTGGGAAAGACTGACACATAAAGAAATAATTGCAATGTTAAGTCCTCAGAGAAAAAATACAAATACAATATATATAATATTTCCTTAATCACATCAGGTAAGTAACTTTTCTTCCCAACTATATAATTTAAAACCATGTTTCTTAGCCATAAGGGCAAGAAAAATATGCATTTTGAAGAGTCATTCAGAAAATAGTAATAGATATCTTTTATTCTGGTAAGTTTTAGTACCCATGTGTATTTCAGAAAATGTCTTTATAGAGATGGGAAGATAGATTCCCAAGTGATAAGATATTGGACTCTGGAGCCAGATCACCTGGCTTTGAATCTTGCCTCTGCCACTTACTATGTGACCTTAGAAAAGTCAGGTTCCACATTTGAAAAGTATATATAATATTAATACTTATCTGAGCGTTATTGTAGAGATTAAATTGGCTAACACATGTACAGTGTTTGACACAGAGAAAGGACTCCATGGGTGTCAGCTCTATTATTATATTTGTTAAGCTTCACAAAAAGTCTACAAACCAGGAGGTATGCTTCCTATTTTGGAGGTATGACAATTGTAGTTCAAAGGGTTAAAGGACTTTCTATTATTTTTCCATGAGTGAACTAAGAGCAGAAATTCAAATTCAAGTTAATCTAATTTTATAGACATGACAATAATCCTGATTTATCTTATAAACTGTACCATCTCATCTTATCCTCTAACCTCACTTCATATACCCATCCATGTTCCATCATGACCCAGTTCAATTTGGATTTGAAAATTATTTCATCATTTTTCTAGAGCTCACTCTGATGCCAGTCACTCTCTATGGTGTCTGGCTTTTGATGGATTTTAATATCTCTTTCCTTTAGGTCTTATGCATTTTGTGGCTTCATTTATGAATCATTCCCCAACCAAAATCATAATATTCTTCTCCAACATTGTCTTCTAAAACAGTTATTTTTTTCTCTCCCTATCACCTGGACATAGTTTTTGTGTATGGTTCTACTTAGGTTAGAATTTCATTGTTTTTTGACCGCCAATTGTCACAGCATAATTTCTTAAAATAAAGAACTGATCTACAATTTACTTACTCATCTACAACAACATATTTATCATGAATCCATTTTCCAATAATACATGCACTGAAATTCATTGGATTGCCTATCTCTGTACCAACATGATCCTGTCATGATTTCTAATCAGGCATGTCCCTCTGATCTATTGTTTTAAGGATAGCCTTGGCTCCTCTTGAATTTCTCTCTTCCACATTAATTATAGAATTAGATTGTCAAGTTATAAATATTAATTAAGGCATGAATTCTCTGGTTGGAACTGTATTGAATCTAAATATGAATTATTGAAAATTTACATTTTCTTAATTTATGGGTATTAGTAAATATCTCTCAACAGAATTTTATAGTTTTGTCCTTAAAGAATTGTGCATTATTTTAGATTAATTCTTAACTACATTATAATTTAATTATTCTACAAATGGTATTTTTAACAATGACATATTCTGTTTTTCATATTGAATGAATCTTCAAAAAGATCATGGAGAGTACATATTATGAAAATCTATGCATGGATTCAAAATTATTTTGCACCAAAATAAACTTGTACTAACTGGTTATAACATCTCTGCATAGAATCTAGTTTGATGCAGTAAGAAGGGTGATGTCAGGTCTGGCTTCTTGGTGGACTGTTGTCCTGATTCTTTGGCTCCTTGCTTGGAAAATTCACAAGCATGGCTGGTGTGATGGAGTGACCACAGACAGGAAGCAATTCCACACAAACAACTTTTATTGCAGAAAAGAAGGGAGCTATATACAAAGTGAGAGTATGTTCCAGTTAGAAAAGGGTCAGTCTCCAAGAGTGGAGAAAGACTTAAAAGACTCTCATGTTGTTCCCTTTTATTGGCCTTGTCCACAGGAGGGCTTATGGAGGGGGCTGGGATGTTACCAGCTGATTGATATACATGATTGTCAGGTGTCCTGCATTTTCATGCAGTCTCTTCCCCTGATTGGTCCCTGGCTTCTCTGCCCCTAGGAACTGCCTTGCTGGCCTGTATCTGCCACCTGCAGATTTGTTCCCTGCTAATAGATATCAGTTTGAAAAAAGCCCCTATCAGAGCAACATGAATTTTGCTAAAACTGCAGCAAGAACAAACATAAAATTTGTGATGAAGTTTGAGTGGATGAATGGTGAAATTGCTGATTCTTTACTAAAAGTTTAGGGTGACAATGTCCCAAAGAAATCATCAGTTTACAATTGTATAACTAATTTTAAGAAGGGACAAGACTATGTTGAAGATGAAACCTGCAGCCCCAGACCATCCACATCAATTTGTAAGGAAAAAAATTAATCTTGTTTGTGAAGAAGACTGACAATAAACAGCAGCAATAATTGCTAAATCAATAAACCTTATGATTGGTTCATCTTACACAATTCTGACTGAAAAATTAAAATTGAGCAAACTTTCCATTTGGTGAGTGCCAGAACCATTGTGCTCATATCAGCTGCAGACAAGAGTAGAGCTTTCAATGAAAATTTTAAACAAAAGTGGGATCAAGTTTGATGAAAATCCTGTAGCATTTCTTCAAAGAATTGTAACAGGAGATGAAAACACAGCTTTACCAGTATGATCCTGAAGACAAAGCACAATCAAAGCAATGGCTACCAAGAGATGGAAGTGCCCAGTCAAAGCAAAACCAGACTGATCAAAAAGCAAAGGTCATGGCAATAGTTTTTTGGAGATGCTCAAGGAATTTTCCTTGCTGACTTTCTGGAGCACCAAAGAACAATAGCACTGCTTATTATGAGAGTGTTTTAAGAAAGTTAGTGGAAGTTTGAGCAGAAAAATGCTAGAGAAAGCTTCACCAGAGGGTCTTTTATCACCATGACAATGCTACTGCTCATTTCTCTCATCAAACAAGGGCAATTTTTCTAAAATTTTGATAGGAAGTCATTAGGCATCCACCTTATAGTCCTGATTTGGCTCCTTCTGACTTTTTTTGTTTCCTAATCTTAAAAGGTATGTAAAGGACATCCAATTTTTTTTCAGTCAATAATGTAAAAAGATTGAATTGACATGGTTAAATTCCCAGGACCCTAAGTAGTTTAGGGATGGATAAATGGCTAGTATCATCACACACAAAACTGTGTTGAACTTGATGAAGCTTATATATAAGAAATAAAGTTTATGTTTCTTATTTTTATTTTTAATTCCATCTTTCCACAAACTTTTTGAAGTTCCCTCATATGTGTATATGTAGTAAACACATACACATGCAAAATTGATAAATTTGTGAACTGTATCCAGCAAATTGATAAACTCATTGATACTAATGATTCACCTGTAGATTTTGTACCTATTCCATCCAATTATATTGGATTTTTCTTTCTTTGTTTTAATCTTATACTTTTTTCTTTTTTTTTAACCCTATTGTTCCCACTAGGATTTCTAGTACAGTACTGAACAGAAGTGATAATAGAGGATACCTTTGCCTTTTTATCATCTTAAATGGAGTGGTTTAACATTTCACAATGTAGAAGGCTCATTGCTATGAGATTTTTGATATGTTCTATTCCTACTGTTCCATTTATGTTTGTTTATTAAAAAACATTATTAAATCACTTTCCACTTCTGTTGATTGAAAATATTGTAATGTTTTGTCCTATGATCTATTAATGTAGCTTTATTTATCCATTTCCTGACCTTAAATCATTTATTCATTCATTGGTAATATAAAACCAAAGGGGTCTTATGTATCATGATGAGATTTGATGTGCCAATACTGTATTTTGTTAAATGTTTTTATCTTTAAATTGTTGGTTAAGTATAGAATATGTTTTTTCTTTCTTATGCTTCCTTGTCAGATTTTGATATTCCTGTCAGAGTAGTCTCATAAATACTAAGATGAGAAAGTGTTCTGTCTGCTTTTTAAATCAGGACTAGTCAGTGGAATATTTGTAATTTGTTCCCTGAATGTTCAGTGGAATTTAGTAGTATAATATTCTGTATCTAGTGTTTTATTTAGAGGAAAGTTTAAATTTTATTTCAACTTTTGAAAGATTATGGGACCCTTCAGGTTTTTTATTTTCACTTGGTTCCATGTTCATAAGTTAATTTTTGGGGAATTATATCATTTTGTATAAGCTTTTTAACCCATCACCATGATATTTAATAATATCTTTTTAGTATTTACCACCTATGACATTTAATGTTACTATTATCCTTTGCTGTATGTTTGTTTATGTATCTTTGTGTATATGTTAGCTTTATTTCTTTCTTTACAAATTACTGATATTTTGTCAATGTTAGTAGTCTTTTACAAGAGCCAGCTTTTGGATATTTTAATCTTCACTATTGATATTCAGGCAATCTTTGCTTTGCACTGTTCTGATACACATGGATTCAGGTTCTCATGTGTTAGTTAAAAAAACCCAAGGCCCTCAGCAACACAGCTAAAATTTCAGCTATCATGGCATATTAACTGTGAGTAATTGCATAATCATATCACTTTTTTTTTTCAAATTCTGTAGGTGATTGGTAACTCTGCATGTTATTCAGTTCATGCCAGACAGTGAAATGTGTAATTGTGTTGTCTCCTGTCTTTCAGTTGTAAACATGACATTTTACACAAATGGATAACCAAAAGAGAGAATTGGTCAATGAATATAAAAATGCATCAAAGAAACAAAAAGTCAAAACTCTGAAAGTGGTATTAGAAGATTTGAAAATTGCAACAGCAAAACAAAGATAGGACAAGACCTAGGCCTGCACCGAAAAAGTCTGATAAATTTTAAAAACGAGGTAATGTTATTTCAATGCTTTTAAGTTAAATTTTTACTAAGAACAAAAAGTTATTTGTGACAGAGGTAGAGCACTTCTATTTTAGACAAAAGATGACTATAGTAAAACAAAAATCCCAATCAAGGATCCTATTCAGGCCAAAAAATTTGAAGTCACTTGCCACATTGAAATACAACAGTAATAACAAAGAAATTAGAGACCATGCAATTTGTTTTAGCTAAGTTTTGGAAGAAATACGATATAAAGCATAAACTGAAAACACTGTAGCATCACAGCAGGAATGAGCAATGAGTAATATGTATGAAGTATGGCAGAAACTTTTACCATATTGGGAAAATAATGTTAAAGAATTGAAATAAAATGTAAAGAAGTTATAATAGAAACAACTGACAATGAGAAATCACTGATCTTGACACCTTCTCAAATACTCCAAATATGCAGCCAGAGGAATTTAATAATGGTGAACTTATGGAAGTAAATGAGGAAAATAGTTGTGACAAGAAAGACAATGTCCCACAAAAACTTCACATTAGTGCTATTGCTAGATCGAATGGTATTTCTATTTTTTAGCTCTTTGAGGTATCTCCAAATTCTTTTCCACAGAGGTTGCACTAATCTTCAGTCACACCCACCAGCAGTGTAAGAGTGTTCCTGTCTC
>CAUYPO010011834.1:0-17209 GCA_963574435.1 Cheirogaleus major
GAGCTTGCAGATTGGCCGGGCACGGTGCAAGAGCGAGACCCCATCTCTACTATAAATAGAAAGAAATTAATTGGCCAACTAAAAATATATAGAAAAAATGAGCCGGGCATGGTGGCGCATGCCTGTAGTCCCAGCTACTCGGGAGGCTGAGGCAGGAGGATTGCTGGAGCCCAGGAGTTTGAGGTTGCTGTGAGCAAGGCTGATGCCACGGCACTCACTCTAGCCCGGGCAACAGAGTGAGACTCTGTCTCAAAAAAAAAAAAAAAAAAAAAAAAGAGCTTGCAGATTAGAATATATTAAGTTTGGGGAATCAAGGAAGCGGCCAGGTGCAATGTCAAGTACCCAGTTGGATGAACAGGGAAGAATCAGGGCTGAAGATGTAAACCCAGGAGTTGTCAACATAAAAGTGGTGTGGCCCTTAGAGACACCCCAGGACATCATCTGAGAGAGGAATGGAGGACACAAGAGGCTTAAGGCCTGAGTCCTGGGGAACAGCCAGCCCAGGGGTCAGAATTGGAGCATCAGGAAGGTGAGAGGAAACCCAGGGGAGTGTGCGGGGATGAGAGAGTGGGCATGTCAGCAGACACCACTGAAAGGCCAATAGTGGGCAGGTGACTGAGACTTTGCCGCCAAGGGTGTCGTGGGCTTGAACAGAGCAGTTTTTCGGAGTGGTGTAGAGGGCGGCCTGATTAGTGTGAGCAGGAAGAAGACTGGGAGGGCGAGTCTGGGAGGCAGCCCATATACACAACTCCACTTTTCCTCTGAGGACACAATCACACTTACCTCAATATTTCCAAGATTTAGTTTATGAACTCTTTCCAGGGGCATTAGTTTCCTTTAAGGTGTGGGTTTTATTCAAAGGCTTGATAATTTTTGGCCAGGTATATGTATATTTTTACTTTTATTTGCATTTATTTTATGCTGAATTTAGTCCCATACCCTAATTTTTTGTTTCTTCAGTTTCTTCTGGAATATCTTTTTCTTCCGTGCAGCCTCCTCTTCTGGTTTAGGAATCCGTTCCTTTTCAGTGAGGACCATCTCAGTGTGGCAGGGGAAGCTCCTGCGTGACTCAGTCCCACTACGAGCCTGCAGGGCAGCTTATCTTGGGTGCTTTGTTCACCAAGATAAGCTCAATGACCAGAGAATCTACAGGTAAATGCTTTTAAGCTCAGCATTGTACTCTGCATTTGTAAGAGTGTGCAGCAAAAATTCAGCATTCTTGGGCCACCAACCCTGTGTCCAGCCACACAGCCTGGCCTGGGCACACCTCCAGCTCCACCACTGTCACGTGGACTGCAGATGCTGCTTCTGTGATATAACAGCTTTCAGACCTTGGTGGCCACTGGATATGCATGCTCCTGATGGTCTGGGCAGTTCCTTGTGTGTTCTTAAAGTGAACATGGAAATTTGAACCACTTGATTTGCATGATTTTGTGAAGTGTTCTTTGTCAAGTGAATAGCAAATCATTTCCACAGATCACGTCACACTGCTTATGGGAAGAGCTGTGGTTTTTTTGATGTTTGTTTTCTCCTGTTTGTTGTTCTTTGAATGCTGTGTGCTTTATCTCAGCCCTTTCTAAAATGATTGTCTCTTTCACTAGAATTATGTGGTCCTCTTTGTACCATGTAATGTTTGTGTCTTGGATTCTGGCTCGTTTGATGTTACAGTTCTGTCAGATCAATCTGTTCCCTTGTAACTTTGTATAATGTAAAAAGTATGTGATGCTCTAGAAAATCTTCAATAAAGATAAAAAAATCCGTTTACTTTATATATCAGATTTTCCTAGCTCTTAAATATGGGTGGTCATCTGAAAGTCACCACAGAATGGAAGAAAGCCTCTAGCATGAAAAACCTACTCCAAACAAAAAAATAAAAAGAACTTGAGAATATTGGCAAATCGGTCTTGACAAATGTGCCACACTAATGTCGGCTATTAATCTGGGAGGAGCTGAATGTGGGGTATATGAGAACTCTCTATATAACCTTTGCAATTTTTCTGTAAGTCCAAAACTATTCTAAACTAAAAAGCTTTAAAAAAAATAACTTGGAGAAACAGAATTAATGCAGCAGGCAGAAGGACAGATATTTTCAGGACTGTCCTTGCCAGGGAGGGGCCGGGCAGCCAGGGCAGGCAGTGGAGTGCCCACTTGCGCAGGGTCACAGCAACGGGAGACACCAGGGAGGCTGCTGTGGGCAGCAGAGAAGGGAAGCAGCGGGCAGCCGCCAGCTCCAGGTCCTCCCCACGCTGGTGTCCACCAAACTAAAGGGGTGCCAAGGGAATCTCGGAGTTCCAGGATGCAGTGGCAGGCTGTGGGGCTCTTCCCCTGTGGGGCTATTAGATGACTGTCACAGGACTCCTCCCCAGCCATACCCAAATCCGGCCATGCTCCTCAAAGCAGAAAGCGTCTGGGCCTAACCATCCTCTAGGAGCTAACGCAAGAAAGGGCTGCACAGCTGTCCCTTACGGACACCTCTGCCATCCTGCTGCTCCTGTGGCTTTGTCTTGTGGAGCCTAAGGGATGGTGGACCAGCCAGGCCCCCACACAGAGGGAGGGCAGCCTTTGGCCTGGACAGCAAACCCTTCCCACCGCTGGCTGTGGGGTCCACGACCCTTTCCCAACACCCACCCCCAACAAAACCAAAGCCCATTCCAATGACCCCAGTGGGACGTTCCCTGTCAAAATCCCACACAGGCAGAGAGAGCTTCTGGGAAGGTCTCTGCGTTGTACTTGGAAACCCAGGCCCTAGGCAGAGTGTGAGGCTCGTTAACCGCATGCCGCCAGAATCCCACACCCATCCCAGCAGGGCGTTCTACCTGCACCAGCGAGGAGCTGGGCTAGGAGGCCACAGCGGCCCTGGTGCAGAGGTCCCTGGGCTTCCCCTTCCTTCCTCCTCCCCAAGCTGGGGCAGCACTTACCAAGTCCAGGCTGACAGGCAGAGGCTGGGTCAGGGTGGGAGGTGGCAGAGGAGTCAGCAGGAGGGCATTGTGACATCACCCATTGTCACTGAGGGGCAGCGGGTCGGCCTGGAGTCCTAGGCCAACCTGGCAGGGCTTGTCTGCCCTGTAACCTCTCTGGCCACCAAGTCCCCCAGCTCCTGTGGAGCAGCACAGGTCTGGGCTGGCCCCAGTCCCTGCGGCAGTGCCCTCTAAGCTGACCCTCAGAGCCAACACCCTGCCAGGCCTCACTGGCCTAACTGACCTCAGACCAGGCTCCTGGGGGCAGGAGCTACAGTTTAGGGAGAGGAAGCCACTTCTAAGGGCCAAATGATGCTGCCATGCTGCTGTCCCCAGCAAATCCTGCTCCTTCGTTTGACAGATGGGGACAGTGCAGCCCCACCTGGCAGGTCGGGACCTGAAGGGGTGGTGGGGGGCTCCCTCAGCAGTGCGGGCTGGGAAGGCAGGGCTCCCCAGATGAGGTGAAGGGAAACGCAGAGCACTGGGTCAGGTGGGGACTCACTTTTGCCCTGACCTCCCAGGACAGCGTGAAGGAAAAGCAGCAAGGTTAGCGGCAGTCAGAAAGGCTGACCACGTCCCACACACCAGTCGGGCAGCCCGAGCAAGCGGAGGGCCTTTCCGGAAGCTACTTTGTCGAGGTGGGGTGGAGGTGAGAGGTGGAGACGGAAGGTGGGCACCAGACAGACCCACCGCTGAAGTCCCAGAAGGCGGCCAAGTCTACTCGCTTGAAGCAGCGTTGTTCTGTCATCCCTTGAGAGGGTAGCTCTTGGGGCCATTAGCTGAAGCCCAAGGAGGCCCTGGGAGACAAGCAGGGACCACCACCTGAGGTACCTTCACCCGAGCCCAAGGCCACCTGGGACAGGGCAAGCCAGAACCCACAGGTGCCCCTGGGGCTGCCGAGGGAACCCCAGCCCCTGCCCTGTGCTGCCACTGGGGCCAGGCTGCTGGAGGAGGCCTGGAAGACAACATGGACCCTCCCAGTGGGGGGCAGCCAGGCCCAGCCAGCCCTAAGGGGTATGCTTTGCTGACACCAAGGCCCCAGGCCCCCTGGGATAGGGCCTCTCAGCAGGCACCACTGTTGGGAAGGGCTGCCACCAAAGGGCCCCAGCACGAGTTGGAAAAGGCTCTCAAGGGACACAAAGGCACCAGACTTGCTCTCCTCAGTGTGCACAAAGGTATGAGACTTTCACTCATTTACACCTAGGCTGGAGATCCTGCCCCCAATCCCACAAGAGCCAGCTTATAGCCCTAGCACACTCTTGAAAGGCCAGCTGGGTGCAGGTGACAGGACCCAGCCACCCTCCCCTATCCTGGTGGGACTAGGCAGCAGAGGCCACCCTACTGCTGAACTCCAGAGAGTCCTAGGGATCCGTCTTCTTTCTGCAAGGGGAGCCCTGTCCCCAAGGCCCTGCCCACCTCTGCAGGGGCCGCGTGGAGAGGAGGATGCTGAGAAGACAGGGAGGCCGCTGCCCCATGGGAGCAGCAAGACGCCCTGTGCAGTTCCCTGCAGGGAGGAGGCTCTCAGGAGACACCAATGAGCCACGAGGGGGACCCCACGGCCATGCCTGTCCCCTGGGAGGCTACCCAGCAGGGAGCTTCCCAGGACAGGTGGCACAGCCCTAGCCCCCCTGAGCATGCGCACGTGCCAGGAGGGCCTGCTGCACCAACAGCACCACCTCTGCCCACAGAAGAGCAAGTTCGTGTGTAAGCCCGTCCTTCAGGACACACACACGCAAGCCTACAGCTCTGCAGCAAGAACAGCCCAGAAGTGCGAAGCAACGACTTTCCCAGCAACTGCATTCCCACAGGTGCTCAGCCCCTCTCGCCTGCAGTTTAGCTGGCAGCGGCAGGAGCTTGCTGAAAAGAGAATGGAGCACAGGGAAGAAAGGCAGCTGCCAGAGCAGCAGTCTCGCAGACACCAGGGCGAGGACCCAGGGCGCCCAGATTGTCTAGCTTCCACAGGGAGAAGTTAGCGAGGTGGCAGGGGGTGGGGTCTGCCGGTGGGCCCAGCCTGTGCCCCAGACCCCAGCCTCTCTGAGGGCTCACCTGGCTGGCCTGGCCCCATCTGTGGACCACTGCTTCCCCAAAGAACTTTCTATATCTTCAGTGCCCAAAAGGACAGTGACTAGCCTTGAAACATGGACAGAGTGTCCGAGAAAGTGGATTTTTTAGTCAATCACACAGTGGGGCAGCCGCACAGGACAGAACAGTGCCTTTGCACATGGGAGTGATGCCTTTGGTCTTCATGTAGGGAGGAAACCCCCAAATTCCCACTTGGCCACTTTCCTGCCTCTGACTCCTGGCTGTTCCAGCCTTACTCAAACATGCCAGCCTTCCTATGGCAGGAGGTGGGCCCTGCACACTGAGACCCAGAAGGCTGACACTAGTTGCCCAAGCCACCCCACCCCAGGCCTAGCCAGCCCCAACAATGTCCTTACTTAAAATGTCATTGAATGTCAGTTCTATTTCCATCCAGTTTGTGGTACCCTGGCCTGATGATCCAGGGTACCACCCCAACCACCATGCCCCCTGGGCCACTCCAGCCACTATGCCACATCTCACACATCTGGGCCAAGAGGGTGACATTTTACACAGCAGAGAACTGTGGCTTCAAGTGCTCAGGGAGGTGAGGAGCTGGGGCCCATGGCATGCTTCTATGCCAGTAATTGGTGCAAATTTCTGACTGCCACCAGCTTCCAACACCTGTATGCCATCATGAAACACTGGCACAGGAGGATGGCCTTCACATGCTCGATGCCAGCATTTCCTGCATTGAGCCCTCAAAAAGCTGATGAAAAAGTGCATGGCACAGCAGGGGTCCTCTTTCTATCCATCGTCAAGCACATTTGCCCACCATGCTACACACTGCAGCCTCATCCAGCTCCCCAGGAGTGAAGCCCAGAGGGCTGGTCCCTCAGAGGGCAGGAAGCCGTACTGTGCTTGACACATGACGCTGAGAAGCAGCAGCGAACAGAAGTTGCCGGCCCACTCCAAATAAGCAAACAGAGGTACCTGTGGAACTGGCCATCGTACGGCCTGGAAGGGCACTTGCCCTCCTTTTGCCTCCTGGTAGATGCTGAGCAGTGCTGCCCCATGGGACTGGCATAGGGCCCAGAAGGCCTTGGCAGGGACAGATCTGAGAGCCTGGCTGGGCCTGAGGATTTGTGTGCCAGGCACTCGGTGAAAAGGCACTGTCTCACCGGGGCTCCTTTCACTTCTGCCCTTTATACTGCACTGCCCAACCTGGCACCGGGCTGGGCACACAGGGGCTCAGGAAATGACCGACTTTGCTTGAGCTCCGAAGGGCTCCTGCGGTCCAGAGCACAGGGCTGGTCAGAGCTGCAGGAGCCTCTTTAGGTGAGATGACCTGTCTTGCCTGTCTCCCTCAGAGGCGAGTTACAGTATCAATTTAAGAAGCATCCCTCACTGTCAGGGACCACCCAACGTTTAACTACATGAATGGCTATTTCGCATCAGCCCTTCCTTCTGGAAACCAATCCTGATGTCCCACAGCTCTCCACTCCACCACCTTTGCCTTCTTCCTTCCACTCACCACCTCTGAAAGTGCTCATTTCTCAGGAACAACATGAATGCCCCCTTCAGAGACTGCTGGGACCACTTCATCCAAATCGGGAGACACCTTTGTGTATTCTGAAGTAGTGAGCACAGTACTTCCTTAGTCTTTCCTGTGTTTGCGAGCCAAGTTCCATGAGGGCTGTGTCCCTGCCTGTCTCCTCTATGCCCAGTAGGTGGTCAGTAAATATGTGCTGGACAAATGCAAGGGCTACAGGCCCCAGGAGCAGCGAGCGCAAATGTCCTCAGTCAACCATAAAGATGGTTGGCAACAAGGCCCCAGGCATCGGCAACGGACTTCCATGATCCAGGTGGCTGAGTGGCCACAGGACAGGTAGCAGACTGGGCCTTCTCCCAGGCTGCCCTGTTGTCTGCAGGCCCGAGTGCTTGCCAGGCCAGGGGGTCCCAAAGCCCCAGCCCAGGGATGCCCGCCCGGCCCGCCCCCCCAGCCCGGATGCCCTCCGCCACCCTGGCCCATCTGCACTCACCTGGAGAGCCGCACTTGGCCACGGCCCCTGAGCCACCATGCTGGCGCTCTTGTACCCTGTCCCTAACGCTGAAGCACCTGGCGCCCCTGGGGCTACCCGCCCTCCGGTCCCCTCTGACCACTCCAGCCCACGTGGCTCCTTCCGAAAGGCCACGGTACTCACAGGCCACACAAGGACAAGGACAAGGACACAGTGACCAAAGAAGGGGGACCAGCACTGCCAGGTGTCTGAGGAAAGGAGGCTGAATTCTGTGTTTTTGCCAGTTATCATCAGACACTGAGAAGCATTAGGTTAAGATGAAAGACTTCTAAGAAAATTATTGGAGACAAGGCTCAGACTATTAGAAGTTTCCTGATGTCAGAACAGATGATACAGACTGAAGACTAGAAGGATTTGGGGTAGGAATGGGAGTGGGATAAGAGACATGCATCAGTAATGAAGTGAAAACTTTAGTCACACAACAAATTACTGTTGGGGATTTATCAACATGGCTGGTTGTAGAAATGAATCTCTGGTGTCTTCCAGCTCATCCTCCTTCTGCTCCTCCTCAAAATGATGAGTGAACACCACATGATAAAGGGCACTGCATCAGCACATAATTGGTTAATGAGACATCTAAACTCCAAGTGTATTTAGAAATATAACTATTTATATCATGGTTTTTAAGGTTAAAATAAATAAATGAATAGAAATTTTATTAGGCCTTGAAAGATCATGGTGTGAAGATTGCTATCACACTACTTTGTAGACCCAGAAATTGTTTCTGACAGCCAAAATTGTGGCTCAACTGAATTGGTAGACAGGAAACATTGAGAAAATGCCAAATGTGTTGTATAAAAGCCATCATTAACTTGGATTTTCATGAAAATAAGAATGGGGATTGTGGCTGTCACTAATATATATTCAGTGCTCATACATAAAATATAAGTAAAAATAAATTGTATGACTGCTTAGGAACAGACAGTACAATTGTAGGTCCCCAGAAACTACCTTCATTGTGTACTTCCTTACACACTGTTCCCTTGTTTCTGACTGTCGGCTGAGGCCAGGGCAAACTCTGAGACTGAGTCTGATCCCAGGAATTCAATAGTGCACAGAGTCCTCGTCTCATAGAGTGTCAGGCTCCAATTTTCCTTCTTACGCCTTACACTACTGACATAGGTTCATTCGCATCCCTCTAATTTATTTATTTTTATTATGTCCAATTTATTGAGTGACCTTGAATGGATTCCTAACCCCAGTATGGTTTCTCACTTAGTCCCAATCAAAGAATCTGATACAAGATATCCTCACATTTAGCACTATTGCATTTACTCATAAAATAAGCTTCTGTGCTTTGTATTTTATAAATGTCTTTTAATGACTTGTAGAGAGCTAGAAACTATGCTAACAAGTAACAAACACTATATTTTGTTATTACAGTAAACCTTAAGATGTCTTATCCCCATTTATAATTGAGAGTCAGATTCAGAAAGATTTAATTACTTACATTAGATCACACGGCAAAAGTGAACCAGGATTTAAATTCAGGTGTTCTTTCTATTTACTGTAGTTTCCTTTACCACTATGTACAAAGTAGTACAGTCATTTCCTTTTTAAAATAATACAGGCTGCCTCCAGTAGACAGAAGACAGGTAAAAAATAACTGACACAAAACAGAAAAAAATAAATTCAATGAGAAATTAACTACATGAAGTAGAATTTAAATAATAGGTAATTTTTGAGTGAGGAATCTTCATGGAATAATTCAGGAATTGAAGTAGACCTTGTAAGACATGTGGCATTTGGTGGGGAGTGGGCAATACAGGGCAAGGATAACAAATGCATGAGGAAATATTCCAGGGGAAATTTTATAACAGGAAGAAAGTGGCAAAGATGAAAAACTCAAGATGTGTGCAAGAAAGATGAAGCAGAGTTTGACTAGTAACTATTAAGGGAGTTGAGGATGTGTGACTGGAAATGATGCCCAGGGCCAGGTCATGAAAAGGCTGGACAAGGAAATTGTACCGAGATTAATCTGGCAGAATTGTACTGAGATTAATCTGGCAAAGTTCCTTAAGGTCAAGTGAAAATTGACTTGAACTGGGTAGTGGCTATGAGAAAGCAAAGGATGACACAGATTCACTGAATAGATGGGAGTTGAGATGCAGCTTTCAAGAATCACATGTACTGTATCGATCCAGTCTGGGAAACACTGTGATCTCATAAACATACACAGAAGTGGCAGAAGAGGGTCAACTCAGAAAGTCAGCAGTTTGCAGTAGAATATGGAATTCCCAACAGAAAACTGGGGATATAAAATGTGCCAAAGTCAGAGCTACGGCTTTTTCAATATTGAAAATATACTTTGCAACGAGGCTTTCATAAGGCGCTAGGGATGATGCTCAGAAGTTCATTACATCATACAAGGAGGCAAGTTGATGCCTCAGCCAGAAATTAACAGAAAAAAAGTGAGAAATATTTATAAGAGGTAACATATGCAAATGTTATGAAATGCAAAGCTATACACTGAAAAATAAGTTCTTCTTTCCTTTCCACAACTATCCTGTTACATTTCCTAGAATGATTTTCTTTGTTTACATTCATTAACTGAAATGGTATATTTGAAGTTGAAGGCGCTGTCACAGGATAGGCGTTGCCTTTGAGTCTCCCAAGCAAGTCTCCACGATGGAGCCATTTAGGGTCCAAGAGGTGAAGTTTTATGGAGGAGGAACATCTAGTTTGTTTACAACTGTGACAGGTGATGTCCTCCACTGGGTGAGGGTTATAAGACTTCTGACAAGGTCTGCAAAACTGTTTGAAGTAAACCTTGCTAGTGCCCTGCACACACCACACGTAAGCAGTCTCCCATCAGATGCCATGCTCCTTGCAGTGATGATAGCCAAATTTCTGTTCTAAAAACTGGAATGGCACATACTCTTGGCAGGCCTCCGGGCTCTGCAGCGATGATCTGTCTCCCGCAGTGGTGTCTATCCTCAGTCGCCCCATCCCCTCAGTAGCCACCATCTAGGGCCCTCCCAGGCTGTTCTGGGATCCTTGGCGCAGGCCCCAGGGGACCTCACCTCCCAGGCCTCTGGTGGCAGCAGCCCAGGCCCACGTGTGGCAGCTCCTAGCTGTGCGCACCGCGGCTTGGGGCAGGTGGTAGTCCTCAGGCCACCACAGTTGGGACGCTTTCCTCTGGATACCTCTCCCTTCTGGGGACCTTGCAGCCATGCAGGTGGAAGGAACAGAGGCGACAGGATGTGGCAGGATGTCACGGGGGTGCACATGGAGAGGATGTGCAGGAAGGGCATTGGCTGTGGGTGCCGCTCTGGCCTGACCTGATCTGGCCCGGCATAGGGCAGCTGCCAGGACACAGCTGGGCTGCAGCGTGCACTGGCCCAGTAAGCACTGCACCTAGGCTGCGCTGGGTCGCCTGCACCGCCATGTTGTCACAGCTGCTGGGCATGGGTCAAGGCCCAGGCTCTCCTGTGGCAGGAGTGATATGAGCTGAGCTGTGCTCCCTGGTGCTAGTGGGAGAATTTGGCTACCAGGTATAAGGCTGGTGGCAGGCCCCTTCCCCTCCCTAGATCAAAAAGAAAACGCTCATGAGACCAGACTTTCCAAGGACAAACTACCAGGCCCCGCTGAGAGGAACCACACCCAGATGTCCCCCCGGATAAGAACATTTCGGCTCCTGGATTCCGAAAATACCACCAGCCCCTCCTATTTCTGAATGACCACCCAAGGTCACAATGGAAAATACCCAGCTCTTCCTGACAAAAGTCCCCAGCCCAGCCCAAAAGGTATAAAAGACCTCATCCCCTTCAAACAGATGTGACTTCTCGGGCCCCCCTCTCTTGGGGCCCATAAACCTCACCCAGGAGCACTAAATAAAGCCATGTTGTTTGGCCTCACTTTTTCTCTCTCTGTCTGTCTGTTTCTTTCGCCGCTGGAAAACTTCACATTTGGTGCTGAAACCCAGGAAGGGAGTCTTGGCCGTGTTGGCCTGCCTCAGGGCCGTGGTTGCGCCATCCGTCCCCTCTCGTGTCTTCCTGACCTCGGACCCGGACCTCCACCAGATGCCAGTCAACTAATTGGCCTGGGTAAGTCCCTCTGCTCTTGCGGTCCTAGCCCAATGTGTCCATTCCAGGGTCTCTGTCCATAAAACCTTGGGCCCAAGTCAGAGATCCTCCATGCATAAGGACCTGAGTGTCATAGGGACGCCTGAGCCCCTCAGTCAGTCCTTCCATCCATAAGGACCTGAGTGCCTCAGGGATGCCTGATCCACTCAGTTGGTCCTTTCCAAGGCTCAGAGCCTTCTCTCCAAGGCCTGATCAGTGACCTGGGACGCTGGCTCCCCGATCTCATCCTTCCCTCATTGGGCTAGGACACCATGGGCAGTCAATCCTCCAAAATCAAATCTAGCATGCCTCTGGGCTGTCTCTTAGCCAATCTTACAGCCCTGGGTCTCATGCCTGATATTTGGCCCAGGTGACTCATTTTCTATTGTAACACCATCTGGCCAATGTACAAATTAGACAACGGGCCACAGTGGCCTAAAAATGGGGATTTCAATTTAAAAATCTTACAAGATCTTGATAACTTTTGTCACTGAAATGGCAAATGGGGGGAGATCCCTTATGTCCAGGCCTTCTTCTACCTGCGCTCCCATCCTTCCCTCTGTCAGATCTGTGACCTGTCACAAATCCTCCTTGCACGGAATCCTCTGCCGCCCTTGGCCTCTTCCACCTCTCAGCTAAAGGACCCATTAGAAACCTGTTCCATCTTCTCTGACCTGCCTGACTCTCTTACCTCTCCCCCTGCTCGGCCTCCACCATATCTGGGTCCTCCTCCTTCTCCTCCTCCTCCTAGTGCCCCACCGTCCTCTGCTACCGCTCATGCTGGCTCTCCACCAATGTCCCCAGTCAGTCACCACACTCGATCCCACACAGGACCCTCACATCAAACCCTTCTCTGTCCCCTGAGAGAGGTAACTGGTGCCGAAGGAGTTGTGTGCGTCCATGTTCCCTTCTCCCTTTCTGATCTCTCTCAGATTGAAAAGCGTTTAGGCTCCTTTTCTAACAACCCCATGGCCTACACCAAAGAGTTCGGCTATCTTACACAAGCATATGATTTGACCTGGCATGACATTTTTGTTATTCTGTCTTCTACCCTTATCACTGACAAAAAGCAACATGTCTAGACGGCGGCTCAGGGACATGCCGACCAAGTCCATCTAATGGACTGCACCATGCCGGTCGCGGCCGAGGCTGTCCTACGCAATGAGCCAGAGTGGGAATACTAGCCAGACACCCCCGCCAGCCGAGACGGTAGAACCCGCCGCGATCGCATGCTGCAATGCATTCCTTCTTGGCTCCAGTCTGCTGCCCATCGGGCCATTAATTATGATAAGCTTAGAGAAATCATTCAGAAGCCAGATAAAAATCCCACGGCCTTCCTCAGCCACCTTAGGGATGCTCTTATCCAATATACCCGCTTAGACCCCACTTCCCCAGCAGGGGCCACCGTCCTTGCAACTAACTTTATCACCCAGTCCACGTCTGACATTAGACACAAACTTAAAAAGGCAAAAGAAGGCCCTCAGACCCCTATCTGAGACCTGGTGAACATGGCATTTAAAATCTTTAATTCCTGAGATGAACAGGCAGAGGCCCAAAGGGAGGTCCGTTCTACCAAAAGGCACACCTGCAAGCCCAAGCCTTGGTTGCAGCCCTGTGGCCGACGGGGCCAGAAAAGCCATCGACCTGGTCTAAAGCAACCAGCCGCACTCCGCCGGGCACCTGCTTCAAGTGTGGTAAGGAAGGCCACTGGGCCAACTGGTGCCTGCAGCCATGTCAGCCCACTGAACATTGTACAGCTTTTGGTCAAGAGGGACACTGGAAGAATGATTGGCCCTTGGGACAAATGTCCAAAGGGTCAGTCCTTCCACCCCCAGACCTGCCGTTGATGGTTTTGGGCTTGGCTGCAGAAGGCTGATGAAGCCCCAGCTCTGGGACCCTAATCACCCTCGCTGGGCCCAGGGTAACAATCAAGGTAATAGGTAATACAGTGTCCTTTCTGATCCACACAGGGGCTACCTACTCTCTCCTACCTTCTTTTTCAGGCCCTACTTATCCTTCCCAGGTGTCGGTTATGGGTATTGATGGCAATTCTTCATGGTCTCCTACTACCAGTCTCCTAACCTGTCTTATAGATGACCGTTCCATCACCCACTCCTTCCTTATCATGCCCTCCTGTCCTGCTCCACTATTAAAAAAAAGACTTGTTAACCAAACTGGGAACTACCCTCCACTTTTCCTCCAAAACATTTGCCCTTCTCCTTCTATCCCTGTCTTCAGGTTCCTCACCCCCGCCCTCCACCTCTCCCGAGACGTGCCCTCTCCTGCCTGAACTTGTAGACCCTCGGGGTTTGGGACACCTCCACCCCAGTCCCAACTATTTCTCTCCTATCACACACCCATTCTCCCGGTAAAGAAGCCAAACGGCTCCTACTCACTGCTCCAGGACCTGAGGCTCATTACAAGCGCCAGGGCCTGGCCCTCGGCATCCTTGCCCAGCCTTTAGGCTCCTGGAACCCACCCACCTGTACTCCTGTGGCTTATTTATCCAAACAACTAGGCTCCACGGTCCAGTCCTGGCTGGCTGCCTTGCCTTAGGGCACTGAGTGTGGCAGCCTCTCTCACCAGGGAAGCACTAAAGCTTTCCCTAGGACAGGATCTACATGTCTTTTCTTCTCATCACCTTCAAGATCTCCTAACTCACCGCTCATTGGTGCTCCTCACTCCCTCTAGATTACAGGAATTCCACCTCCTATTCATAGAAAATCTCAACATTACTATAACACAATCTGCTACTTTAAATCCTGCTACTTTGCTGCCCATTCCGTCCTTAACACTTTCCTCTCACTCCTGCCCTGAGATGGTCGATGCTGCCACCACCTCTAGGCCCGACCTCTCAGACCAACACCCCTCAGATGCAGACTTAACATTGTTTGTTGATGGCAGCTTGTCCATGGGAGATGACGGCAAATGCTGGGAAGCCTATGCCGTTGTCTCGGACTCTCAGGTTATAGAGGCTTCTCGCCTCCCTGAGGGCACCACTTCCCAGAAGGCAGGACAAACTGTAGCCAAACAGCTTCCTCCACACCCTCAACACTCTCCTTTCCTCCTGGATAGATATTATTCAACATACACTCGCCTTCCTAAACTCCTGAAATGGTCCCTCAATTAACTCTATACGGTGAGTCTGAATTCGGGTGGCTTCTCCCAGAGCCCCTGCCAGGACGAGCCATCTTTTTACCTGTCATGGTGGGTCTCAGCTTGGCCTCTTCCACTGTGGCCTCAGGGCTCACAGGAGGTGCCCTGGGCCACAGTGTCATTTCTGCCCAAGATTTTGCAGATCACCTACAAGTCGCCCCAGAAACCACTTCTGCCTCACTGGCCTCACTACAAAGACAAGTAACGTCACTGGCTCAGGTTACTCTCCAAAATCAAAGAACATTAGATCTGCTGACAGCCAATAGAGGAGGAACCTGCCTTTTCCTTCGTGAAGAATGCTGTTACTATGTCAACGAATCGGGCCTTATAGAACATAACATAGACGAACTCACCAACCTCAGTGAAGACCTACACAACCGCAACCAGGATGTATCCCCCTTTGGCTGGATATAATTCCCTTTGGTTACCTGGCTATTGCCACTAATAGGACCTGTTGTCATCATCTGCCTAATCTTTCTCTTTGCTCCCTTTCTTTTACAGTTCCTCCAGCACCACCTACAAGAGCTGTCATGAGTGGCAGTAGACAAACTACTTCTTCATCAGTACGTCTCCCTACCAGTCACCCTTCCACCAGCTGACCCCGGCCTATAGCCCCTAACTACACCCCTCCTAGCAGGAAGTAGTCAGAAAGAGCGGCGCCCATCATAACCAAAAGGCTGGAATGTAAGGCTGGTGGCGCCCCCCCTCCCTAGATCAAAAAGAAAAGGCTCACGAGACCAGACGTGCCAAAGACAAACTGATAGGCCCCGCTGAGAACAACCACACCCAGGTGTCCACCCGGATAAGAAAGTTTTGGCTCCTGGATTCTGCAAATACCACCAGCCCCTCCTATTTTTCAATGACTACCAAAGGTCACAATGGAAAATACCCAGCTTTTCCCACCAAAAGTCCCTAGCCTGGCCCAAATGGTATAAAAGGCCTCACACACCCTTCAAATGAATGTGACTTCTTGGGTTGTCCTTTTTTGGGGCCCACAAACCTCACCCGTGAGCGCTAAATAAAGCCACATTGTTTGGCCCCATTCTTTCTCTCTGTCTGTTTCTTTCATCAACAGAAAACTATACAAAAATAACCTCTGTCAGTGGATAGGTGTCAATGACAGTCTTCCTGCAGCTTGTGGTATCTAAAAATTTACAAGAGGAAAATCATCCGTTTCCCTAATGATAGTGGACAAGTCTGCTGAATTTTTTATAATGTTGCTGAAACATATAAAACACCCTTCATACTTAACATAGCCAACTAAAAGGTTTCTTCTAGGCACAAACTATTTAACATCATGAGTTTCCCAATGTCATAGATGGAATGATTTAGGGGAAAAAAAAGGGCAGAAAGATTTTCTGTCCTTTTAAAACTTCCCCCCATAATTTTGGGAACTTGTAGTCTAGGCTATATCCCCAAGGCAGGTTAAATCTTTTTTTAAAACTCCCAAGTGGTCCCCAGATCCACAGGCTTTGTTTTTGGCAGAGCTGGGACCACTGAAATGATTAACCACAATAATTGCTAAAGCTGAGAACCCTCCCTTTAAAAGCTCTGTATTTCTGCCTAGGCCTATGGCCAGGAAATCTGGGGGTTTGAGATGAGAAGGTCTACCGTACTTCCTCCTTTGCCAGCAAAGTAGATTTCCTCTTTCCTTCCTCCTCAAACTGCTTGTCCTCCTTATTCGGCCTCGTGGACAAGTGGCCAAGCATTTGGTAACACCAACACTTATAAGTTATGTTATTGATTTTGTTTTGCTTTTTTTTGAGACAGGATTTCTTTCACTCTGTCATCTCCCAGGCCCACCATGGCCTGATTGTAGCTCACAGCAACCTCCAACTCCAGGGCTCAAGTGATCCTCTCCACCTCAGCCTTCTGAGTAGCTGGGACTGTAGGCAAATGCTGCCACACCTGGTGTAATAATGTTTTCCTTTTTTTCTGGTAGAGATGGGGTCTCACCCAGCCTTTTACCCAGGCTCGTCTCCAACTCCTGGGCTCAAGCCGTGCTCCCATCTCTGCCTCCCAAGTTGCTGGGATCGCAGGCACGAGCCACCATGCCCAGCCAGATTATTTAATTGCGAGCTGTTTGCTATCCTGATACAAAACCCCAAATGAGCGAGTTTAAGGCACCAAACAGAGGGAGTCCCACACCGCATTGTCACGATCATTGAGGAGGGCTCACACAAAAGCTGGGATACGGGCACACAGTAGTGATCAAGGGGATATATTCTAGTGGAAAAGCAGAAAGATAGAATTTCCTAAAAACACTCAATATCAGAAAGGCACAGCACTAAATGGCAGACAAACTTCCATTCCCTTGTGTCATGGTGGGCAGCTCAGTTTTTTTCTGCTCCCTCAGTATGATTAAAGTCTGACATAGAAACTGTCTACATCTAATCCAAATCTATCAAGACAATGGAGGGGGGAACTGGGAGAGCAATAAAGAAAAAAGAAGGAAGAAGCAAAACAAGGGAGAAGGGAGAAGAGGAGGAGGAGGAAGAGGAGAAAACTGCCTCCCCTGGCCCCATGCTACCCAATAATAAATGAAGATTGGCCACTTCCCTCCTCTCCCACCCTCTAACTATGCCTGGAGGTGTACTGTACACCTATGGTCCAACAAATGTGCAGCTACTTATAATCATTGAAGAAATGCAGTGTAATAGGTTTTTGTGTAGTGTGACACCTGCCGAGGGCACTTACCGTGAATGGAGCTTGCAGGGCGGGAGGTTGCTCTGGCGAGCCTGTGAGTTAGCAGTGAGTGGTCAGTGAATGTGAAGGCCTGGGACATGACTGTACACTGCTGTAGGTTTTATAAGCCTGGACACTTAGGCCACCGTAAATTTATCTTCAGAAATTTCTTTCTTCAACAATACATGAATCTTAGCTTACTGTAAGTGTTTTCACTTCATAAAGTTTTCCATATTGTTTAACTTTT
>CAUYPO010011835.1:0-10604 GCA_963574435.1 Cheirogaleus major
CTTTTGGGTCACCACAATATTGAATATCAAAGCACAATCATATGCTTCTGAGAATTAACAATCACATGAATGATTAGACAAAGTTCCAAAGTTATGGGTTATTTCTTTTTTTCTTTCTTTCCTCCTTTATTTACTTTTTTAAAAATCTTTCTTTCTTTCTTCCTTCCTTTCCTATTCTTATCCTTCTTCCCTCCCTTCCTTCATCTTTTTCTTCCCTTCTTCCCTCCCTTCCTTCATCTTTTTCTTCCCTTCTTCCCTATCTTCCTTTCTTATTTCTCTCAATTTTTCTTTAATAGTAAGCATTATCTTATTTTGTTAGTTTATTTCATGTGATAAAGTTGAAAAAATGATAGCCCCAAAGGCATATATTATTTTTCAAAGTAAGTGGAAGAATATAAAGCTCTGGAAGCTTTTTCTCCCGTGAGTCAAAGACTCTGGAAACCCTAAACGTGTCCTCTTCTTACCACTAGGTAAATCAGAACTCACACAATTCTCAACTTCCTTTCCCTCTTTTACACAGAAATAAAGAATAAGGTTCACTATCAAAAGATATTAGGATAAAATGAACTTTGAAGATAAATTCCGTTAAATCTCATTAATTTGAATTATACCAATTTGGAATATTGGACAATTTTGTTCAAGAATCAAGTGTTTCTTGTTTTTTTTTTTCATTTTTTTTTAAATAAAGGGCAAATGATTAGTTCTGTATACTCACTGTGTGAATATGTTAAGACTTTTTGTGTGACAATTTATAATTTCCACATATTTATGTGCATTTTATTAACCTTCCTTTCAAGCACTTTGAGTTTTACTTGTCACAGAGATTATATGATACCTGTGATACCCTTTTATAGTTATCAAAGCAAGCTATCATCTTAGTAAAATATACTGGTGATATTTTATATGCATAGTTCAGTTACAAGAAATTTTAATCAATAGACAATCTTGGTTTAATAAAAAAAACATAAGTAGTTTCTCAAATTCAGACTCGTAAGTCACTCTAAGAATGGCTATGTGATTAAGTGATGGCCAAGGAGATATGGCCAGACGCATACATTCTCCTACTTTTCCCCTTCTCACTGACTGGAATATTTATATGGTAGTTGTGAGCCATTTCAAACCATGTAAAAGAGGCCAACACTCCATAGTAGAGTAAAAAGATAGGATATTGTATTCTGGCCACCATGGAGTCACCATATTCATGAGGGACTACTTATACCCAAAGAGACATGCAATTCTACCTTGTTTAAACCACTGTTAGTTTAGGTCTCTGTTAGAGTAGTCAAAGCTATTAATAAATAGTAAGAGCTCTAGAACTAAGGTCTGTTTATTCTTAATCCAGGGACTTTTCTGATTATACTAGGTTTTGAGAGAGTAATTTGCTTTTGGGGAATATTTAATTTTTTTTCTCTAATAGTTTTGTAAAACCTGATGACTTTAAGTGCCTTGTAATTATACTGGCATTTTTTAAAATGTCAAATTGTGTAGTTTTGGGATCAATTAATAGTAAGGTTCATATCTCATAGTAAGTAACTTCAAAAATGTGTTTTTTTTAATTTAGTATTTCTACTACAATTCAATTAACATTCATTTATTCATTGAATTACCACGGAATACTAATGACTTGCAGCCTGATTCCTACAAATAAAGATGATTTTCCAAGTGGCATGGAACTGTTTAAAAATTCTTTAATTTATATATTTTCACTGTAAAATATAGTATTGACTCCTAGGCATAGCATAGTTCCTTCCTGATTTAGCTATGTGACCTTGAACAAGATACAGTTTTTCTATGTCTCAGTTTTCTCATCTCTAAAATGGAATAATAATTCCATATATCTAATATGGATTTGGTCTTTGCTTACATGACCAGTTTTTTTCCCTTCGATGTCTTCTTTGATGCTTTAAGTTTGAGAAATATTATACTATTTTTATTTCCTTAAAGATGAAATGTTTTTCCGTGTTTCACATCTTTGCTTATAGTGCTCTTCACATAACATTGGCTCAAGTGTTGCTTTCTCTGTGATTTTGCCTACACCCATACAAGGACTTAGTACTCTTTATGCTTCTCCATCCTGTCTCTGCAAAACAAAAACAAAAATAAAACAAACAAACAAAAAACCCTGTTTATACTTTATCTTCTACTTATGTCCATCTTAACTGTCATGACTTGTGTTGCAATTGTCTATTTGTACACATTTGTCACCCCAATAAATTTAAATTATGTGAAGATGGGGACCATACTTTTACATATATTTTTATTATTTTAATATTATATCAAAAAGATTAATTCTCACTAACTTTAGAATGCTTATTGAATAACCAGCATAATACTTTTTGGATTCATTTAAAGTTAATAAATGTTTTCTTAATAATACCCAAGAGGTGTTTTATCTTAAATTTTAGTTACATAGTATAAAAGGAGATAATAAATATTTTATTCCGAGTCTCCACTTTCATAACTCATTTTTTTTTTGAGACAGGATCTCACTCTGTCATCCCGGCTAGAGTGCAGTGGCATGATCATAGCTCACTGCAACCCCAAACTCCTGGGCTCAAGCAGTCCTCCTGCCTCAGCCTCTCGAGTTGCTGGGCCTACAGCTATGTACCACCACACCTAGCTAATTTTTTCCATTTGTAGTAGAGATGGGGGTCTGACTCTTATTCAGGCTGGTCTCGAACTCCTGAGCTCAAGCCATCCTCCCACCTCAGCCTTCCAGAGTGCTATGATTACAGGCATAAGCCATTGCTCCCCGCCTTTGATAAATATTTTTTTAAAAAAGTTTTCCAGTAACGTTTCTTTGTATAAAGCATCCATATTGCTAGAACCAAGCTACAGAATTGCTTCTTGGGTAATTGGCAATGTTTCCTATTATTAATGTCTTAGTTAAGAAATTATTTCTATTATTTGACATAATTTCATCGTGCCTCATTCCTAAGATAAAAATTATTTCAAACACATCTATCTCTACTTAATTTCTTTTATGAAAATGATGAAATTTAAATAGATGAGACACACATGGAACCATCTAATTAATATTGTCAGTAATTTACAATTGAATTCTCATTTGGTATAAAACAGCATTTTTCTTTTTCCAATATCAGTGCATAAGAAAAGCATAAAATTTTAGACTCTATATCCTGAGTGCTATTATGTAAAAACAGGGAATATCTTTGGAACTAAGTACATGACTTTTCAAGAGGTCCAACCATAAAAAGCAATTCTTTGTGAAAATTCCATTGCATTATCTATCTGTCCCAGAATCCTAACATTCAGTCTGCCTCTTTTGACTTTGCTTTTGAATTTTTCCCCAGCTCTGAATCTTCTTTTTTTCTCAGAACTGTAGTTATCTATGACTTCCTAGCTATGAAATAGTAATAGATAACACTCAAATATTGTTTTCTATGTGTTAGGTTTAAATATAACACTTAATTTTGTCTACTCATTTAATTCCAAAAGCTATATTAGATACGTGGAATTATTATTCGATTTTAAAGACTAGAAAACTGAGACATAGAAAAGGTGTGTCTTATCCAATGTCAAATAGGTTAATAAATTTTGGAGCTGGGACTACATCACAGAAATCTCTATCCTTCATCATTATACTATACTATCTCTCTCAGTGAGCAGTACATGTATGAGAGTGTGTGAAAAAGATAACATCCTGGTATACTTCCACCAATTTCAGAGTTGAATTCCTATTTCTTGTACATTAGGCTTTTGAAAAAAAATTATTGAAAATAGAGTAGCTAATAGAATTGAGGTAATAGCTAAAGTGAGGTTTAGGGCTCTTTTAGTACTGTACTGGTAGGATTTCGGTGGCTTCTTCTTTCTTGAGTTTAGGTGACTTGATTCCAATGACTTCAGGTCAATTTTTTTCTCCATTGAAGTTTAAGTTCCCATAGGAATAGTGGATCAACTTGTACTGGGTCGAGCAAGTATCTATGGACACTAGAGTAGACACGATGGCCCTTGAATTATCTGGTCATTCGTAGAGAAGAGGATATCACTGAGATCCAGGAAACCACCATATTTGATTTGTACTTTCCCAATATATGATGTGCCTTCTATGTATTATGTGATGTGTTGGGATTTAAACTGAAATATTAATAAAATAGCTTAGGGAAATTGTATATAAATAAAGAAAAATTGTTTCTCCATTTACTCACATCTCCTTAATTTTATAATACATACTTATGTTTTTAAATCTTCTAGTCACATATTCAAGGCAAATGAGATCCATGTGATGTTGACAAGAATAATTAGTTTTGATGATTAACAGACAGATTAACTAAACATTTGTGTTTAGTCACACAGAATATACAATGTATGACTTTTGTTCAAAATTATAATATGAATTAAATTAGAAAAACAAATTAATTCCTTTTGCTTGTTACTTTCACAATGGTGTAAGTTATCAAGGTTGGAAACTACACTCAGTAGATATTAATTAAAGAGAAATATTCTCATTTATAAAAGCAAGTTTAAAGATGTCTTGGATCATTTATGCTGCTATAACAGAATACCACAGACTGGATAACTTATAGAGATAAGAAATTTGTTTCTTAAAATTCTGAAGATTGGGAAGTCCAATATCAAAGTGCCAGCATCTTGTGAGTGCCTTCTTGCTGCATCATCCCATGGCAGAAGGCAGAAGTGCAAGAGAGCGTGAGAGAGCAAGAGAGGGTGGAGCTTACTTCTATAACAAGGCTACTTTCATAATAACTAACCAACCCACTCCTGTCATACAACACAAATCTATCAATGAAAGTAAGACTTAACCACCTCCCAACACTGTTCCATTGGGAATAAAGTTTCCAACACATGAACTTTGGAGGGCACATTTAAACTATAGCAAAAGGTAAGTACATTCTACACTAAAGCTCTCAGAAATTTTATGCATTTGCTAATGATTGTGAAGAGATGGACAACGGTTCATCTCCAGGGTTAAAGGTTTGCCCTCTTACATTGAAGAAATGTTATAGAGGCATCATACTAATGTCAAAAGTAATGGAAATCATTTCTAAACCTGGAGGAGGTCAAATGGGGTTTATAGTAAGTAAACTGCATTTGCTGAATCAAGCTTTTCAATCTAATTAGTTTAAAGGCTCTGAGTACACCTTATGACCTTTGGAACGGTTATCCTTTTGAAAAGTTTTTTTTTCCCCTTAGACCTCTGTGAACTTTCTTCAGCATCTGACAAATTTAATACATAAAATTTTACCAGACTTGATTTTTAAAAAATTTTTATTAAAGTTCTGGTCAAAAAGATAGCACTTCGGTTAGAAAGAGTATGGTTCACCTGAGAAAACAGTCCAAATGTTTTATATTTTAAGATTTATTATCCAATGAACACACAAGAAAGATAAGATCTTGGATCAATTTTACCAAACTAAGACTGACAATTACAAATAAAACAAATAAGACATCAGAAATGCTGTTTAAGTTTTTTCTCTCAGAATATAACATATTTTGACACTTTGAACCAATGAACACCAAGATTTATCCTAGAAAAACTGTGAAGTTACAATTTTACTCTAGGTAGAATTATGTGAAAGTTCTTTGACTTCGTAAGTTTGGTTGGGTAATATATTTCATGACCAGTATGTAGAACTCTTGACACATCAACTTGATAATGTTTGAAATAATGTGATTTGTGGTGAAAACCTCTAGTAACACCACAGCATCATTGTAAGTGTTCAGTTAAAGTAAGTTTCAATATATTTTTTATGTTTGTTTCAGAGTGCATATGTGTGTATGTTCCACATATGTGACTTACCTTGCAATCAGAGACATGAAACCAAAACATCATCTATGTGAACATGGCACATTTATTTACAATTGAATGACTCAGTCTTATACATCCAATAATAACATTGGTATGCATGAAATTTATGAAGCATTACACATTCCACCTATCTTTTCTCCCTCTAATATTAATTCATAATATATTAATATTAAACTATAGGTATTATTTACCACTTCCTCCAAGAATCCCATCTAGAATTTTTCTTCTTCCTATATCTGCCATCTTGGTGAATGATTCTGTCATCCATCATGTAAACCCAATTATAAAGTCTGAGTTATTGACTTCTCAAAGACCCTGCTATTGGAGGTTCTTCACCTTCTGCCTATGATGGAGTACCTTCCAGTATAAAACCATTTTGAAAACATCTTTGAAATCTGGACAAAATATAAATTTCAACTGACTGAAACATTAAAGAACAATTAAGGAAGTCAGAACTGAGGGACAAAGATGTCAGAGTAAAAGGTAAAAAACTTTGAGATGAGCCTTACATGTGCCTCCCTTTTTCCCCTGTGACATTTGCCTCTTTTTGTTAAGTGGACAAAAGAGGTTAAAAGAAATAGCCTGAAACTTCCAGCGCTTAGCTGGGCAAAGGAACTAGGATTCAATGTATCTTTCAATAACCCAGTAGGAGGAAACTGGACGAAAGTGACCCCTACATTTCTCTTATGCACTCTCTTGAAAGCCAACTTCTTAGCTACGCTTTAAGGAGCAAGACACTAAAGAAATAAAGTTGCAATTGCTGGGAAGCTAAGGAATTAAGGAGAAATCTCAGCACTCATGAGGTGTTCAGGAGACAGAGGTTCTACCTCCATAAAAAGAATATCTGCCCTAGATTTTCATTCAGTTGAGGCTTCTAAAGACACCCTACACAACTATGATAAGGATGCAACCAAGGATGGATAGAGTTACCTGCTTATTAACAATATGGAAATATCTTAGTTCCTGTCCATTCTCAAGTCAAGTATCTGAATCTCCATTAAATCTGTGGGCCTCTAATAATCTTCCAACAACATTCTCCATTTTTAAAGTCAACCATAATTTTGTAGTTGTTGTTGTTGTTGTTGTTTAATGGAGTCAGAAAAGCCACTGAAATTTACATTGGTGACAGAGCATAGACATTGATCCAAAGACTCTGAGACAAATTTGGGTAATTTTTGATTCTATATTTAACCAAAATGGGCATAAGGTAGTGAAATTATCATTTGTATTTTAGGATGAGAATTTGGCAACTTTGTTCTCTGTGGTGAAAAAATAAAATAAAACAAAAATTAAAAATAAATAAACGAGACTATATCAACTGAAAAGCTTCTGTGAAACAATGGAAACAATCAACAAAAATGAAACAGCAATGTATAGATTTGGAAAAATACTTATAAACCCAGTATCTGATAAAAGGTTAATATCCAAAATCTGTAAAGAATTCATATAATTCGATAGTAGGAAAAAATAATTCCATTAAAAAGAGGCAAAAGAGATATTTTTCCAAAGAAGACATAAAAATGAACAATAGGTATGTGAAAAGGTGCTCAACATCATTAATCATCTGAGAAATGCAAATCAGAGCCACTGCGAGATATTACCTCACACTTATTAGGATAACTACTATCAAAAAGTCAAAAGATAACAAATGTTGGCATACACACAGTTTGTTGAATGTGAGGATATGGAGAAAAGGGAACCCTTTAACATTGTTGGTGGGAATGAAGATTGGTGCAGTACTTAAAGAAATTTAGAATAGAACTATTAATATCATATAACCCAGCAATTTCTCTTCTGAGCATATATCCAGGGAAATCAAATAATCACCTCATAAAGACGTCTGCACTTCCATGTTCATTGCACCTTTACTCAAAACAGCCAAGATATGGAAACAACCTAAGTGTCAATGAATGAATAAAGAAATTGTCATATATACACACAATGCAATATTATTCAGCCTTGAAAGAGAAGGATATCCTGCTATTTGCCACAATATGGATTAACCTGGAGAATATTATGCTAAGTGAAATAAGCCAAACACAAAAAGAAAAATGTGTATGATCTCATTTGCATGTGGAATCTTCAAAAAATAAGTCAAATATGCAGAGATAAAGAAGAAAATAGCTACCAAGGGTAGGGGCTGGAATGAGGATAAAAATGGGAGATGTAAGTCAGAGGATGAAAAGTAAAAGATACAGAATGAACAAGTCTAGAGCCCTAAGTACACCATGAGGGCTATAGTTAATAAAATTGTAGTGTATTTTGGATTTCTGCTAAATGGGTAGATTTTGGCTCTCTTTCCACAAAAGCAACGACAACAAAAAATAGTTAAATATGGAGATGATGGATATGTTAATTTACTTCATTATAATGACCACTTTACTATCTATATGAATCCTATATCATCATATTGTGTACCTTAAGTATACACAATACAATGCATTTTTAAAAAATTATATGTTTATTGTATACAACATGTTTTGAAATATGTATACATTGTGCAATGCCTAAATTGAGCTAATTAACATATGTGTTACTTCACATACTTTTTTTGTGGTAAGAACAAGTAAAATCTACTCAGCAATTTTCAATGCAACACATTGCTATTAACTATAGTCATCATATTGTGCAATAGATCTCTTGCACTTAATTTTCCTACCTAACTGAAATTTTGTATCCTGTGACCAATATCTTCCCAACTACCCTCCTCACACACAGCCCCTGGTAACCACCATTCTACTCTCCACTTCTATGAGTTCAACTTTTTTAGATTCCACATATATGTGAGATTATGTGCTATTTATCTTTCTCTGCCTTGCTTATTTCCTTTAATATCCATTTTTTTATATTTTTAGGTGAAAACTAATTGCATTTCTCTATATTCCAAAAATATATAGATTTTTCAAAGAATGCCAAAATTCCCAGTATTTTCTCTGGGCCTACCCATGTCTCTCTATCTTTCTATTAAGAAAGAGGAATTAGACTACTGTAGAATAGAATGCAGGTAGAGAAGAAACATGTGGGCTGAGCAAATAAATCATAGTTTCTTGTCTGAATCCTTAGTATATTAATGTAAGAGACATGCATATAAACCAATCTTTACAAGTAATAAGTACAAAATACAGGCATGGATTAAGGGTTACTAAGAACAAAGAAGAAAATAATTAGTTCTTCTTGGTAGGGGGTTAGAATGAAAATCCTTTCCAGAGAGTTGAGGTCTCAGCTAGACCTTGAAAATTAGTAAGTAATTATTTAGACAAGAGAATTTTCAAGCCTTAAACAGCATCTTAGATGATATAAAGTCAGAAAAGTGATTAGATTGTTTGCAAACCCAACTAATCAAGTGTGGCTAAAGTGGTCAGGGTGCAATGTTGGATCAGGATGTGATGTGAATAAACATGGCAAGATAAATAAAGAAGACTCTTAAGTCATGGGAGAGAATTTAAGCTTGTCTTGTAGGTAGAATTGTACAACTGAAGGTAGCACCATTATCATTTTATTCTATAATTGTACAATGAGGTAGCCCTAATTCAAGATATTAAGAACCTATTCAAAAGGATTCATGCATGGAATGACACAATCCAATTTGCATCATAGAAAGATAACTCTGGTAAGAAATGGAGGAGTATGCCGGGCACAGTGGCTCATGCCTGTAATCCTAGCACTCCGGGAGGCCGAGGCTGGAGTATTGCTCAAGGTCAGGAGTTCGAAACCAGCCTGAGCAAGGGCGAGACCCTGTCTCTACTAAAAATAGAAAGAAATTAATTGGCCAACTAAAAATATATAGAAAAAATTAGCCGGGCATGGTGGCGCATGCCTGTAGTCCCAGTTACTCGGGAAGCTGAGGCAGAAGGATCACTTGAGCCCAGGAGTTTGAGGTTGCTGTGAGCTAGGCTGACACCAAGGCACTCTAGCTCGGGCAACAGAGTGAGACTCTGTCTCAAAAAAAAAAAAAAAAAGAAATGGAGGAGTAGGTTAGACTGAGGTGTCTAACAGAATTAAAATGCAAACCACATAGGTACTTTTAAAAATTTCTGAAATGTAAAAGAAAATAGGCAAAATTAATTTTAATATTTTGTTTCTTTCAATGTACCTATAATATTATGATTTTGATACGTAATCAATATAAAAATTATTAACATGGTATTTTATATTCTTATCATGGTATGTCTGGTGTGTGTATATTACACTTATACCATGTTTGAATTTGGACTAGTCATGTAATTTCAAGTGCTCAATAGCCACATGTGGTTAGTGGCTTCTATACTGGATAATGAGGGTTAAAGGCTTGGAGATGAATAAAGATACTATTTTGAGCATATACCCAAAAAACAAAGGACAATCTACAAAAAAGACACCTGCACTCGAATGTTTATAGCAGCACAGTTCACAATTGCAAAGTTGTGGAAACAACCCAGGTGCCCATCAATACATGAGTGGATCAACAAAATGTGGTATGTGTATACAATGGAGTACTATTCGGCTTTAAGAAACAATGGTGATATAGCATCTCTTGTATACTCCTGGATACAGCTGGAATCCATTCTACTAAGTGAAGTATCTCAAGAATGGAAAAACAAGCACCACATGTACTCACCAGCAAATTGGTATTAACGGATCAACACCTAAGTGGACATATAGGAATAACATTTGTCGGGTGTTGGGCGGGTTGGGGGGGGAGGAGGGGATGGGTATATACAAACATAATGAGTGAGATGTGCAACGTTTGGGGGATGGTCATGCTTGAGGCTCTGCCTCGAGGGGGGAGGGGGGCATGGGCAATATATGTAACCGTAATATTTGTACCCCCATAATA